>WFAB01002630.1:22500-30867 GCA_018977245.1 Lethenteron camtschaticum | reverse complement strand
TGGGTGAGTGGGTGAGCGATCTGCTCACCATCCGGTCTCTCGTCAAAGTCTTCATCCTCCTCCTCGGAACCAGCGGAGTACTCAGACTGATTGTCCGACAAGTCGTCATGCCACTCTACACACACACACACACAGACACACACACAGACACACACAGACACACACACACACACATGACACACACACNGAGACCCACACACACACCACACAGACACACACAGACATCACACACAGACACACACNCACACACCACACACACACAGACACACACACACACAGACACACACAGACACACACACACAGACACACACACACACACACAGACACACACACACACAGACACACACACACAGACACACACACCACACACACACAGACACACACACACACAGACACACACACAACACAGACACACACACNGACACACACACACACACACACACAGACACACAGACACACACACACACAGACACACAGACAGACACACACAGACACACACACACAGACACACACAGACACACACACAGACACACACAGACACACACACACACAGACACACACACACACTCAGACACACACACACAGACACACAGAGACACACACACACACACACACACACACAGACACACACACACAGACACACACACACACACACACNGACACACACAGACACAGAGACACACACCACACAGACACACACACACACACACACAGACACACAGACACACACAGNCACACACACACACNCACACACACACACACACACACAGACACACACACACACNACACACACAAGACACACACAGACNCACACAGACACAGAGCACACACACACACAGACACACAGNCACACACACACATAGACACACACACACAGACACACACACAGACACAGACACACACACACACAGACACACACACACAGACACACACACACACACACAGACACACACAGACACAGTGACACACACACACAGACACACACACACAGACACACACACACACAGACACACACAGACACACACACACGCACACACACACACACACACAGTCACACACACACAGACACACACACACACAGACACACACACAGACACACACACNCACACACAGAGACACAGAGACACACACACACAGACACACACAGACACACACACAGACACACACACAGACACACACACAGACACACACACACACACACACAGACAGAGGTNAAGCTACCCCAGGTAGCGCACACACTCACTCACCCACTCACTCACCACTCACCACTCACTCANCACCACTCACTCACCCACCCACGTCACTCACTCACTCACACAGCCACCACTCACCCACTCACTCACCCACCCCCACCACTCACCACTCACGCACTCACTCACCACACACTCACTCACCCACTCACTCACTCACTCACCCACCAGTGAGTGAGTGAATGAATGACGAACTGAGTGAATGACAGCGGGTGAGTGAGTGAATGAATGAGCGAGCGGGTGAGTGAATGAATGAGCAAACGGGTGAGTGAATGAACGAGCGGGTGAGTGAGTGAATGAATGAGCGAACGGGTGAGTGAGTGAATGAATGAGCAAACGGGTGAGTGAATGAACGAGCGGGTGAGTGAGTGAATGAATGAGCGAGCGGTGAGTGAGTGAATGAATGAGCAAACGGGTGAGTGAATGAACGAGCGGTGAGTGAGTGAATGAATGAGCGAGCGGGTGAGTGAGTGAATGAATGAGCAAACGGGTGAGTGAATGAACGAGCAGGTGAGTGAGTGAATGAATGAGCGAGCGGGTGAGTGAGTGAATGAATGAGCAAACGGGTGAGTGAATGAACGAGCGGGTGAGTGAGTGAATGAATGAGGGAGCGGGTGAGTGAGTGAATGAATGAGCAAACGGGTGAGTGAATGAACGAGCAGGTGAGTGAGTGAATGAATGAGCGAGCGGGTGAGTGAATGAATGAGCGAACGGGTGAGTGAATGAGCGATTGTGCGATCAAATAAAAGAAGGAAAAGTTGAGCTGGCGATTGGGCGAACGAACTGACGAATGAGCGGACGAATCGTACCAGCGCGGCGTTGTAGTTGACCTGCTTGCGCACTCGCTTGCCCGACGGATGGACGAGTGGACGAATGAATGAACGAGTGAACGAATGAAAGAACGAATAAATGAACGAAAAAATGAACAAACGAATTTTTTTTTTAATGAACGAAAAAAACGAATGAACGAAACAACGAACGAAACAACGAACGAAACGCACCGGGATCTTCCTGCGCTGCGTCATTGTAGTTGACCTACTTGCACACTCGCTTGCCCGACTGATGGACGAGTGAACGAATGAAAGAACGAATAAATGAACGAAAAATTGAACGAACGAAAAAAAAAATTTCAAAAATGAACGAAAAAAACCGAATGAACGAAAAAACGAACGAAACGCACCGGGATCTTCCTGCGCCGCGTCGTTGTAGTTGACCTGCTTGCGCACTCGCTTGCCCTTGCCGAGGTTGCGGGCAAGGTCCTCCTGCTGCTGTTCGTAGTGGTGACGGAGCAGCTTGTCCAGTAGTCGGGTCGACAGTCTCCTCCTGCTTGATGATCTCCCGCTCCACCTCCTCCTCCTCCTACATCATCATCACATCATCATCACATCATCATCACATCACAACATCAACATCAACACCATCATCATCACATCAACATCAACATCGTAGTGGTGACGGAGCAGCTTGTCCAGTAGTCGGGTCGACAGTCTCCTCCTGCTTGATGATCTCCCGCTCCACCTCCTCCTCCTCCTACATCATCATCACATCATCAACATCATCACATCATCAACATCACATCATCATCAACATCATCATCGTAGTGGTGACGGAGCAGCTTGTCCCAGTAGTCGGGTCGACAGTCTCCTCCTGCTTGATGATCTCCCGCTCCACCTCCTCCTACATCATCAAACATCATCACATCATCATCATCACATCAACACCATCATCATCACATCAACATCAACATCGTAGTGGTGACGGAGCAGCTTGTCCCAGTAGTCGGGGTCGACAGTCTCCTCCTGCTTGATGATCTCCCGCTCCACCTCCTCCTCCTCCTACATCATCATCACATCATCAACATCATCATCATCATCATCAACATCACATCATCATCAACATCATCATCGTAGTGGTGACGGAGCAGCTTGTCCCAGTAGTCGGGGTCGACAGTCTCCTCCTGCTTGATGATCTCCCGCTCCACCTCCTCCTACATCATCATCAANCATCAACATCATCACCACATCAACACCATCATCATCATCAACATCAACATCGTAGTGGTGACGGAGCAGCTTCAGTATCGTCACATCTCCTCCTCTTATGATCTCCCGCTCCACCTCCTCCTCCTCCTACATCATCATCACATCATCATCACATCATCATCACATCACAACAACATCAACACCATCATCATCACATCAACATCATCATCGTAGTCAGCAGCTTGTCCCATCGACATCTCCTCCCTTGATGATCTCCCGCTCACCTCCTCCTCATCACATCACCATCATCACATCATCATCACATCAACACCACATCACATCATCAACATCAACATCGTAGTGGCAGCATGTCCCAGTAGTCGGGGTCGACAGTCTCCTCCTGTTTGATGATCTCCCGCTCCACCTCCTCCTCCTCCTACATCATCAACATCATCATCACNTCATCATCACATCATCATCAACATCAACATCGTAGTGGTGACGGAGCAGCTTGTCCCAGTAGTCGGGGTCGACAGTCTCCTCCTGTTTGATGATCTCCCGCTCCACCTCCTCCTCCTCCTACATCATCATCACATCATCATCATCATCACATCATCATCATCATCAACGTCACCATCAACATCAACATCGTAGTGGTGACGGAGCAGCTTGTCTCAGTAGTCTGGGTCGACCGTCTCCTCCTGCTTGATGATCTCCCGCTCCACCTCCTCCTACATCATCATCACATCATCATCAACATCAACACCATCATCATCACATCATCATCACATCATCATCACCATCATCATCACATCATCATCACATCAACGTCACCATCAACATCAACATCGTAGTGGTGACGGAGCAGCTTGTCCCAGTAATCTGGGTCGACCGTCTCCTCCTGTTTGATGATCTCCCGCTCCACCTCCTCCTCCTCCTACATCATCAACATCAACCATCATCATCCATCATCACATCAACATCGTAGTGGTGACGGAGCAGCTTGTCCAGTAATCTGGGTCAACCGTCTCTCCTGCTTGATGATCTCCCGCTCCACCTCCTCCTACATCATCATCACATCATCATCAACATCAACACATCATCATCATCACATCATCAACATCAACATCATAACAATACGTAGCAGCATGTCCCAGGAGTCTGGGTCGACCGTCTCCTCCTGCTTGATGATCTCCCGCTCACCTCCTCCTCCTCCTACATCATCATCACATCATCATCAACATCAACACCATCATCATCACAACATCAACATCATCATCATCATCAACATCAACACCATCATCATCATCAAGCAACATCATCATCATCACATCAACATCATCACACCAACACCATCAACACCATCACATCATCAACATCATCACATCAACATCATCACATCATCATCATCAACATCAACATCGTAGTGGTGATGGAGCAGCATGTCCCACCTCCTCCTCCTACACCACCACCATCATTACCATCGCCATCATCATCAACATCACCATCACATCATCACCATCGCCATCATCATCAACATCACCATCACCATCATCACCATCGCCATCATCACCATCATCACCACATCATCATCAACATCATCAACATCGCCATCATCAACAACAACAACCGCCATTCGCCACTAAGTGGCGGTGATGTCACCACGACGCTTGTGCCAGGCCATGTGCACCTTGAGGCCACGTGAAGTGTCGAACGCCCGCTGGCAGGAGGTCATCATCATCATCATCACCATCATCACCATCATCACCACCATCATCACCACCACCACCATCATCATTTTCTTTGGGTCTTTCGGTAGAGTGACGTAGATGGGTTCAAATAAAATAACACAAAAATAACTAAAAACCGCGCATTTCGATCGGGTGAGTGAGTGAATGAATGAGCAAACGGGTGAGTGAATGATCGAGCGGTGAGTGCATGAATGAATAAGCGAGCGGTGAGTGAGTGAGCGAGTGGGTGAGTGAGTGGAGTGAGTGGGTGAGTGAGTGAGTGGTGAGTGAGCGAGTGAGTGGATGAGCGAGTGAGTGGATGAGCGAGTGAGTGGGTGAGTGAGTGAGTATGTGGGTGAGTGAGTGAGTGAGTGGGTGAGTGAGTGGATGAGTGAGCAAGTGAGTGGGTGAGTGAGTGAGTGGTGAGTGGATGAGTGAGTAAGTGAGTGGGTGAGTGAGTGAGTGGGTGAGTGANTAGGTGGTGGCTGGGTGGGTGAGTNGGTGAGTGAGTGGGTTGATGAGTNGGTGAGTGGTGAGTGAGTGNGTGAGTGGGTGAGTGGAGTGGGTGAGTGAGCGAGTGAGTGGGTGAGTGGGTGAGTGAGTGAGTGGGTGAGTGAAATGGGTGAGTGAGTGTGAGTGGGTGAGTGAGTGAGTGAGCGAGTGAGTAAATGAGCGAGTGAGTGGATGACCGAGTGAGTGGATGACCGAGTGAGTGGATGACTGAGTGAGTGAGTGAATGAGTGAGCGGGTTGGTGAATGGATGAGTTGGTGAGTGAGCTCACCCCCTCCCCACCCACCTGGTCATCCTCTTTGACGATGTAGCGCGCCACCTTGAACGAGGAAAGGTACTCGTTCATGCGAGTGAGTTGGTGAGTGAGTGGGTGAGTGAGTGAGTGGGTGAGTGAGTGGTGAGTGAGTGGAATGAGTGAGTGAGTGGTGAGTAAGTGAGTGAGTGAGTCAGTGAGTGAGTGAGTGAGTGAGTGAGTGAGTGAGTGAGTGAGTGGTGAGTGAGCGAGTGAGTGGATGAGTGAATGAGTGGATGAGCGAGTAAGTGGATGACCGAGTGAGTAGATGACCGAGTGAGTGGATGAGTTGGTGAGTGAGTTGGTGAGTGAGCACACACACACCCTCCCCACTCACCTGGTCGTCCTCCTTGACGATGTAGCACGCAACCTTGAACGAGGACAGGTACTCGTTCAAGTGAGTGAGTTGGTGAGCGAGTGAGTGGATGAGTGAGTGAGTGAGCGAGTGAGTCAGTGAGTGAGTGAGCGAGTGAGTGAGTGAGTGAGTGAGTGAGTGAGTGAATGATGAGCGAGCGAGCGAGCGAGCGAGTGAGCGAGCGAGTGAGTGGATGAGCGAGTGAGTGGATGAGTGAGTGAGTGAGTGGATGACCGAGTGAGTAGATGAGCGAGTAAGTGGATGAGCGAGTGAATGAGTGAGCTCACCCCTCCCCACTCACCTGGTCATCCTCCTTGACGATGTAGCGCGCCACCTTGAACGAGGAGAGGTACTCGTTCAAGTGAGTGAGTTGGTGAGTGAGTGGGTGAGTGAGTGGGTGGTGAGTGGGTGAGTGAGTGAGTGGTTGAGTGAGTGGGTGNTGAGTGAGTGAGTGGGTGAGTAAGTGAGTGAGTGAGCAGTGAGTGAGTGAGTGAGTGAGCGAGTGAGTGAAGTGGNTGAGTGAGTGAGTGGATGAGTGAGTGAGTGGATGAGTGAGTGAGTGAGTGGATGACCGAGTGAGTAGATGACCGAGTGAGTGGATGAGTGAGTGAGTGGTTGAGTTAGTGAGTGAGCTCCCCCCCCCCCCACCACCCACCTGGTCGTCCTCTTTGACGATGTAGCACGCCACCTTTAACGAGGACAGGTACTCGTTCATGTGAGTGGGTGAGTGGATGAGTGAGTGGGTGAGTGAGTGAGCGAGTGAATGAGTGAGTGAGCGGGCGAGCAAGCGAGTGGATGACTGAGTGGATGAGTGAGTGAGTGAATGAGTGAGCTCATCACCACTCACCTGGTCATCCTCTTTGACGATGTAGCGCACCACCTTGAACGAGGAGAGGTACTCGTTGAAGTGAGTGAGTTGGTGAGTGAGTGGGTGAGTGGATGAGTGAGTGAGTGGGTGAGTGAGTGAGTGGATGAGTGGGTGAGTGAGTGAGTGAATGAGTGAGTGGGTGAGTGGATGACCGAGTGAGTGGATGAGCGAGTGAATGAGTGAGCGAGCGAGTGAGCGAGCGAGTAAGTGGATGAGCGAGTTAGTAGATGACCGAGCGAGTGGATGAGTTGGTGAGTGAGCTCACACACCCCCCTCCCCACCCACCTGGTCGTCCTCCTTGACGATGTAGCGCGCCACCTTGAACGAGGACAGGTACTCGTTCAAGTGAGTGAGTTGGTGAGTGAGTGGGTGAGTGAGTGGATGCGCGAGTGAGTGAGTGGGTGAGTGAGTGGATGACCGAGTGAGTGGATGACGAGTGAGTGGATGAGTGAGTAAGTGGATGAGCGAGTGAGTTGGTGAGTGAGCTCACCCCCTCACCACTCACCTGGTCATCCTCCTTGACGATGTAGCACGCCACCTTGAACGAGGACAGGTACTCGTTCAGTGAGTGAGTTGGTGAGTGAGTGGGTGAGTGAGTGGATGAGCGAGTGAGTGAGTGGGTGAGTGAGTGGATGACCGAGTGAGTGGATGACCGAGTGAGTGGATGAGTGAGTAAGTGGATGAGCGAGTGAGTTGGTGAGTGAGCTCATCCCCACTCACCTGGTCATCCTCCTTGACGATGTAGCGCGCCACCTTGAACGAGGACAGGTACTCGTTCATGCGAGTGAGTTGGTGAGTGGGTGAGTGAGTGGGTGAGTGAATGGGTGAGTGAATGGGTGAGTGAGTAAATGAGCGAGTGAGTGGATGAGTGAGTGAGCGGGCGAGCAGCGAGTGGATGACTGAGTGGATGAGTGAGTGAGTGAATGAGTGAGCTCACCCCTCACCACTCACCTGGTCATCCTCCTTGACGATGTAGCACGCCACCTTGAACGAGGACAGGTACTCGTTGAAGTGAGTGAGTTGGTGAGTGAGTGGGTGAGTGGATGAGTGAGTGAGTGGTGAGTGAGTGAGTGGATGAGTGGGTGAGTGAGTGAGTGAATGAGTGAGTGGGTGAGTGGATGACCGAGTGAGTGGATGAGCGAGTGAATGAGTGAGCGAGCGAGTGAGCGAGCGAGTAAGTGGATGAGTGAGTTAGTAGATGACCGAGCGAGTGGATGAGTTGGTGAGTGAGCACACACACCCCCTCCTCACCCACCTGGTCGTCCTCCTTGACGATGTAGCGCGCCACCTTGAACGAGGACAGGTACTCGTTCAAGTGAGTGAGTTGGTGAGCGAGTGAGTGGATGAGTGAGTGAGTGGGTGGATGAGCGAGTGAGTAA
>WFAB01002630.1:0-17500 GCA_018977245.1 Lethenteron camtschaticum | reverse complement strand
GTGGGTGGGTGAGTGGGTGAGTGAGTGATTCGGTGGGTGAGTGGGTGAGTGGTTATGTAGGTGAGTGGGTGAGCGGGTGAGTGATTGGGTGGGTGGGTGAGTGAGTGGGTGAGTGAGTGGGTGAGCGAGTGGGTGAGTGAGCGAGTGGGTGCACCTAGCCTGGCACTGTATGTCGTTGTGGGGTTCCAGTCCGAGTCGTAGATGACCACCGTGTCGGCTGTGGCCAGGTTGATCCCCAGGCCCCCGGCACGTGTGGACAGCAGGAAGCAGAACTGCTGAGCACCTGGGGCTGTGGGGGCACGGGGGATGGGGGGCATGGGGATATGGGGGAGCGGTGGTGCAGTGGTTAGCGCACTGTGTGTGTGCGGAGTGGTGGTGCAGTGGTTCACTAACTCATCCACTCACTCGCTCACCACTCACTCGGTCATCACCTCATTCATCCACTCACTCACCCACTCACCCACTCACCCACCCACTCACTCACCAACTCACTCACTTGAACGGTACCTCTCCTCGTTCAAGGTGGCGCGCTACATCGTCAAGGAGATGACCAGGTGGTGGGGGGGGGGNTGACTCACTCACCAACTCACTCGCTCATCCACTCGCGCGCTCACTCATTCACTCACTCGCTCACCCACTCACGCTCACCACCACTCGGTCATCCACTCACTCACCCACTCACTCGCCGCCACTCACTCACTCACTCGCTCACNCACCACTCATTCACCNTCCACTCACTCACTCACCCACTCACTTACTCACTCACTCACCCACTCACTCACCCACTCACTCGCTCACTCACTCACTCACTCACTCACTCGCTCACTCACCTCCTCACGGTGTGTGTANCACTGTGTATATATCACCTCGGGGCATTTGTACCACCACACGGCTACATCTCTGGACGGTTGCGAGTGGCTGGTAACCTCCACCTTCAATAAATTACCACAAAGCACAATATCTTACTANTAAGCTTGTACCGGAGGCCCGGGGGACAGGCGTCTATGACGTCTCTTGGCCAAACCCNATTTGGCGGAGCCAGGAGATTGAATCTTTACCCTCCAGAAACAACAAAAAGCCACTTCGTGTGGCCACGTGGAATGTTCGAACGCATGCGGAGGAGAGGCTGCCACTCTCGTGTCGGGAGCTGGACGGTACCGCCTGGATCTCTGTGGCATTCAGGAGGTCCGGTGGACCGGTCATGGNGTGNGTCTATGGGGAGAAGAGGCTGCCACTCCTCTGTCGGGAGCTGGACCGGTACCGCCTGGATCTCTGTGGCATTCAGNAGGTCCGGTGGACCGGTCATGNTGTNGTGNAGANAGAGCTGCCACTCCTCTGTCGGGAGCTGGACNGTACTGCCTGGATCTCTGTGGCATTCAGGAGGTCCGTGGACCGGTCTGGCGTCCGTGTGCNACNNNGAGGGTGGCAGTCCTCTATCGGGCAGGAGAGTCCTGCCAAACAACAGGGCTCTTCTTCTGAAGGGGGCATGGAGCGTGGCGGTGAGGTGTGGAAACTGTAAAGGCTACTTTAGGCTCGCCTTCCATCAGCCGGAGGCGAGAATTGGTGGTCGTGGTTACTTATGCCCCACCGAAGACGAACATCCGTGGAGGGATGCAGGCAGGCCAATGAGTCAGATGCCTTCTAAGACCTCCTGTCACAGGTGCTGGCTAAAGTGGCCCTCAGATAGAGTCATCTTGTTGGGTGATTTCAATGCCCGAGTTGGTCATGATGCTGGCACCTGGTCTGGAGTGATTGGAAGGCATGGGCCAGATCAGCTAAATAACAATGGTATTAGGCTGCTAGATTTTGTGCAGCCCATGGAATTGTAATTACCAATACGCCGTTCCGGCATCGGCGCATCCACACAACAACATGGATGCATGCCGGGTCCAAGCAAGAACATCTGCTGGACTACATAGTGACAAACAGCGGATGCGGGCCCATGTCCTTGACACCAGGACCTACCGTGGAGCTGATCTGCCCTCTGACCATCGACTTGTCATCTGTAAGATGCGCCTGCCATTCTTCCACTCCGGTGGTGGGTGTACACCCAGGACCCCATTCAAACCTAAGGTGGCCTGGTCTCAGCTCGCTGATGAAAGTTGCAAGCGAGAATTTCATCATCGCTTGCGGCTGGGTTGGCATCGTCCCCCAGTCTTCCTGATGTCGAGGGTAAATGGCGAGGTTTAGGACTGTGACTCATGCAGCTGCCAATGGCTGCTTTGGGTACGCGGTCCAGACCTCCCCAGAAACCCTGGCTGACAGAGGTGTTCAGGATGTTGAGAAAAAGCGACAGGCCCACTCTCATCGCTACAGCATCCCACGTCGGAGAATGAGGAGGCTTACCGCAGCCTTCGCTCGGAGGTTCGGAGAGCCGTGAGGCGCTGTAAGGATGGGTGGTGGTCGCGGGTTGCTGAGGAGATGGAGTCTGCCTCAGTGGCCCGCGATCACAAATCCCTTTTTAACTCCATCAAAAAAGCAACCTGCAGCGCCACACCTATTACCATCATTAGGGGAAAAAACGGTTATCCAATCTCCGACCCCCAGGAACAGGTTTGCAGATTTGCTGAGCATTTCTGTGAGGTCCTGGGGAGGGAAATCTCTCAGCCGCACAAACTGTAACAACTACAGGGGCATCTCACTCCTCAGTGTGCCGGGAAAGGTCCTGGCAAGGATTATTCAACATCGCCTTGCTAGCACGCTGAGGAGAGGCTTGCGGAGCCCCAATGCGGTTTCAGGAAAGGGCGGTCCTGCACAGATGCCATATGCTCTGTCCGTCTGCTACAGCAGAGGTATAGGGAATTCCAACAATACCTACATCTCTGCTTTATTGACCTGGTCAAGGCCTATAATACCATCAGTAGGCCTGGCTCTGGGTTGTTCTTCGTGCTTTCGGAGTCCCTGACCCTCTGTTCACGATCATTAAGGACCTCCATGATGGTGAGCGAGCCCGGGTAAAACTACGTGGCCGGGAGTCAGAGCCATTTCCTGTACACCTTGGGGTGCAACAGGGATGTCCTCTGGCTCCCACATTATTTAACATCTATTTTGACCACGTAGTTCGTGAAGCCTTCAATAGCTGTACCGGGAGAATTTCCATTTGGTACAGATACAGTGGGAGGCTGATCAATGCCCGGGTGCAGTCAAGGGATGGCTCCCTATTGGTCAACCACGTTATGAATGCCGATGAATTGGTAATAGCTGCTCATTCAGAGGAGGAGTTGGAGATGCTGCTGCTGAAACTGGAGCGTGCCACTAAGAGGTGGGCCTTACCATCAGCCCCACCAAAACTAAGCACCTGCCTGGGTATTTGTACCATCGGACACTCCACTCCCACAACTCCCAATCGGTGATGGGGCAGTTGTGGAGAGAGTGGAGAGTTTCCCATAGCTGGGCAGTGTGCTCATAACCGGCTCCGGTTAACAGCAGAGGTCTCACTCCGAATCAGTCGAGCGGCAATATCTTTTCATCGGTTGCGTAACCCTGTGTGGAAGCTACCAGGTCTGTCGTTCTGCACGAAGCATCAGGTCTTCTCGGCCACAGGCATTCCCTCCCTTCTCTATGCTTGCGAAACGTGGACCCCCCTAATGGAGCATCTTCGCCGGTTAGAAACATTTAGGCTGGCCTGCCTACGATCCATCCTGGGTTTAACCAGGCTGGATTGTGTGAGGAGCTCACAAATCCTTGCAAGATCTGGGCAAAGTCCCATCGGTGAGCTCCTCCGGCAGGCAAGGCTGCGTTGGCTGGGTCACGTAGCCCGCATGCCCAGCCACCGCATGCCTAAACAGCTTTGTTCGCCGGATCGAGGGGGATAAACGGGCGCGGCACGGGCTAGAGAAGAGATGGAGTGATGTGGTACAGGAGGACGTGGAGCTGAGTGGACTTGCCAATGACCGGTACCAGCGGTGTCAAGATCAGCCTCTGTGGAGGAGGCTCGTGAAGGACGCTACTGGGCAGTTGGAGGCAGTCGCCCTCCAACAACAACGGAGTGCGGAGGAGCGACGCTCACAACAACGAGCGGAGCGCCGGGTGGCTAAAGCACAGCAAGTTGGCACAGTAGGGGGCACAGGTGGTGCATCAGCCAGTCATCTCGGTCATCTCAGTCAGTCGACCCGTGGCACCTGCTGGTCTGCCCCGTGACCTCCTGCCAGCGGGCGTTCGACACTTCACGTGGCCTCAACGTGCACATAGCCTGGCACAAGGTGAAGTCACCGCCACTTAGTGGTGAATGGCGGTTGTTGTTGTTGTGTGTGTGTGTCTGTGTGTTTGCCCTGCCGTTGAATCTGTCGATAGCCTCCTGCCGGAGCCCGCCTGTGATCCCGCCATCAATCCGCTCGTACTTGTAGCCTTCGAACTCCAGGAAATCCTCCAGCAGATCCAGCATCTTGGTCATCTGTCGCGGGGTGGGGTCAGAGGGGTGAGGGGTCACGCACGTGGGGTCATCCGTGAGGTGAGGGGTCACTCACGTGGGGTCATCCGTGGGTGAGGGGTCACGCACGTGGGGTCATCCGTGGGGTGAGGGGTCATGCACGTGGGGTCATCCGTGGGTGAGGGGTCATGCACGTGGGGTCATCCGTGGGGTGAGGGTCACGCACGTGGGGTCATCTGTTGGGTGAGGGGTCACCCACGTGGGGACATCCGTGGGGTGAGGGTCACCCACGTGGGGTCATCCGTGGGGTGAGGGGTCACGCACGTGGGGACATCTGTGGGGTGAGGGGTCATGCACGTGGGGTCATCCGTGGGGTGAGGGGTCACGCACGTGGGGTCATCCGTGGGGTGAGGGGTCACGCACGTGGGGTCATCCGTGGGGTGAGGGGTCACGCACGTGGGGTCATCCGTGGGGTGAGGGGTCATGCACGTGGGGTCATCCGTGGGTGAGGGGTCACGCACGTGGGGTCATCCGTGGGGTGAGGGGTCATGCACGTGGGGTCATCTGTGGGGTGTCACTCACGAAGTGGTAGTAGTAGTGGTAGTAGTGGTATTAGTAGTGGTAGTAGTGGTGGTAATGGTGGTAGTAGTAGTAGTGGTATTAGTAGTGGTAGTAGTAGTTGTGGTGGTGTTAGTAGTAGTAATAGTGGTGGTGGTAATGGTAGTAGTAGTAGTACTAGTTGTGGTGGTAGTAGTAGTGGTGGTTGTTGTGGTGGTTGTTGTGGTAGTAATAGTAGTACTAGTTGTGGTGGTAGTAGTAGTGGTAGTAGTAGTGGTAGTAGTGGTAGTAGTGGTGGTTGTTGTGGTAGTAGTAGTAGTGGTATTAGTGGTAGTAGTAGTGGTAGTAATAGTGGTAGTAGTGGTGGTAGTGGTGTATAGTAGTCGTGGTAGTTGTGGTAGTCGTGGTGGTAGTGGTGGGAGTGGTGTATAGTAGTCGTGGTAGTCGTGGTGGTAGTTGTGGTGGTAGTTGTGGTAGTTGTGGTAGTGGTAGTTGTGGTAGTGGTGTATAGTAGTAGTGGTAGTAATAGTAGTTGTGGTAGTAGTAGTGGTAGTAATAGTGGTAGTTGTGGTAGTTGTGGTACTAGTTGTGCTAGTTGTGGTAGTTGTGGTGGTGGTAGTGGTGTATAGTAGTCGTGGTAGTTGTGGTAGTGGTGTATAGTAGTTGTGATAGTAGTAGTGGTAGTTGTGGTACTAGTTGTGGTAGTTGTGGTGGTAGTTGTGGTGGTAATTGTGGTGGTAGTTGTGGTGGTGGTAGTGGTGGTGGTAGTTGTGGTACTAGTAGTGGTACTAGTTGTGGTACTAGGTGTGGTAGTTGTGGTAGTTGTGGTAGTTGTGGTACTAGTTGTGGTACTAGTTGTGGTACTAGTTGGTGGTAGTTGTGGTACTAGTTGGTACTAGTTGTGGTAGTTGTGGTAGTTGTGGTACTAGTTGTGGTACTAGTAGTGGTAATAGTTGTGGTACTAGTTGTGGTAGTTGTGGTACTAGTTGTGGTACTAGTTGTGGTACTAGTTGTGGTAGTTGTGGTAGTGGTTGTGGTAGTTGTGGTAGTTGTGGTACTAGTTGTGGTACTAGTTGTGGTACTAGTTGTGGTAGTTGTGGTAGTTGTGGTACTAGTTGTGGTACTAGTTGTGGTACTAGTAGTGGTAATAGTTGTGGTACTAGTTGTGGTAGTTGTGGTACTAGTTGTGGTACTAGTTGTGGTACTAGTTGTGGTAGTTGTGGTAGTGGTTGTGGTAGTTGTGGTAGTTGTGGTAGTTGTGGTACTAGTTGTGGTACTAGTTGTGGTAGTTGTGGTACTAGTTGTGGTACTAGTTGTGGTAGTTGTGGTACTAGTGGTGGTAGTAGTGGTGGTAGTAGTAGTGGTAGTAGTAGTAGTGGTGGTTGTGGTGGTGGTAGTGGTGGTAGTAGTGGTAGTGGTGGTGGTACTAGTTGTGGTACTAGTAGTGGTACTAGTTGTGGTACTAGTTGTGGTAGTTGTGGTGGTGGTGGTGGTGGTGCTACCTGTGAGAATATGAGAACCCTGTGTCCATCTGTGTGGAGTCTGCGAAGCATCTTCTGCAGCAGCACCAACTTGCCCGCTGACTTGATGAGCGCTCCACCCTCAAACATCCCTCCCATTGTGGTGGGGGCCTCCTAGTGGGGGGCACGGGGGGGGGGGGTGGTGGGGGGTGGTGGTGGTGGGGGGGTGGAAAGTGGTGGTGGGTGGTGGGGGGGTGGGGGGGTGGTGGTGGTGGGAAGGGGGGGGTGGTGGGGGGGTGGGGGGGTGTGGGGGGGGTGGGGGGGTGGTGGGGGGTGGTGGTGGGAAGTGGTGGGGGGGTGGTGGGGGGTGGTGGTGGGAAGTGGTGGGGGGGGGTGGTGGGGGGGTGGTGGTGGTGGGAAGGGGGGGGTGGTGGGGGTAGGGGGGGTGTGGGGCGGGTGGGGGGGGTGGTGGGGGTGGTGGTGGTGGGGGGGTGGAAAGTGGTGGTGGGTGGTGGGGGGGGTATTGGGGGGTGGTGGTGGGTGGTGGGGGGGTATTGAGGGGTGGTGGGGGGTGGTGGGGGGGGTGGGGGGGTGGTGGTGGTGGGAAGGGGGGGGTGGTGGGGGGTGGTGGGTGGGTGGTGGGGGGTGGTGGTGGTGGGGGGTGGAAAGT
Source organism: Lethenteron camtschaticum (assembly GCA_018977245.1). Taxonomy (NCBI): domain Eukaryota; kingdom Metazoa; phylum Chordata; class Hyperoartia; order Petromyzontiformes; family Petromyzontidae; genus Lethenteron; species Lethenteron camtschaticum. The sequence goes on along the minus strand of WFAB01002630.1, from coordinate 10,443 downwards.
GGTGGTGGGTGGTGGGGGGGGTATTGAGGGGTGGTGGGGGGTGGTGGGGGGGNTGGGGGGGTGGTGGTGGTGGGAAGGGGGGGTGGTGGGGGTTGTGGGGGGGTGGTGGTGGTGGGAAGGGGGGGTGGTGGGGGGTGGGGAGGGGGTGTGGGGGTGGTGGTGGGGGGTGGTGGGGGGTGGTGGTGGGAGGTGGTGGGGGGGGGGTGGTGGGGGGTGGTGGGTGGTGGGCGGGTGGTGGGGGGTGGTGGTGGGGGAGAGAGGGGGGGCTCAATGTTGACCCCTAGTCTTGACCTTCACGTTGAAGCTCAAACCTGCCCGTGTCTCTCTCCTCGTGTCTCTCCCCCCGTGTCTCTCACCCCGTGTCTCCGAGTGTCTCCCCGTGTCTCCCCCACGCCCCGTGTCTCCCCCGTGTCTCCCAACCCCCGTGTCTCCCCGTGTCTCCCGTGTCTCTCCCCGTGTCTCTCCCCGTGTCTCCCCTTGTCTCTCCCAGTCTCTCCCCGTGTCTCTCCCCGTGTCTCTCCCCGTGTCTCTCCCCGTGTCTCCCCGTGTCTCCCCCCGTGTCTCCCCGTGTCTCTTTCGTGTCTCTCCCCGTGTCTCTCCCCGTGTCTCCCCTTGTCTCTCCCCCCCGTGTCTCTCTCCCGTGTCTCTCCCCGTGTCTCTCCCCTCTCCCCGTCTCTCCCCGCGTGTCTCTCCGTGTCTCTNCCTCTCTGTGTCTCTCTCCCTCTCTNTCTCCTCCCTCTCTCGCCGTGTCTCCCTGTCTCTCCGTGTCTCCCCGTTCTCCCCCCGTGTCTCTCCGTGTCTCCTCTCCCCGTGTCTCCGTGTCTCCCCTTGTCTCTCCCATGTCTCTCCCCGTGTCTCTCCCCGTCTTTCCCCGTGTCTCCCCCTGCGTCTCTCCCCGTGTCTCTCCCCGTGTCTCCCCGTGTCTCCCGTGTCTCTCCCCGTGTCTCCCGTGTCTCNCCCCCGTGTCTCCCCGTGTCTCCCAGTGTCTCTCCCCCGTGTCTCGCTCACCATGGCGACGATGGGGAAGAGGTAGGGGTGGTTGCAGCACTTCTTGAGGTCCATCATGATGTTGAGGACGGACACCACGTGTCTCTCCCAGTGTCTCTATCTCACCCTGTGTCTCTCCCCGTGTCTCCCCGTGTCTCCGTGTCTCTCCCCGTGTCCCCGTGTCTCCCCGTGTCTCCCAGTGTCTCCCCGTGTCTCCCAGTGTCTCTCCCCGTCTCTCCCCGTGTCTCTCCCCGTGTCTCCCCGTGTCTCTCCGTGTCTCCCCGTTCTCTCCCGTGTCTCTCTCTCNCCCCGTGTCTCCCCGTGTCTCTNCCTCTCCCCGTGTCTCCCCGCTGTCTCCTCTCTCCCCGTCTTTCCCCGTGTCTCCCCCTGCGTCTCTCCCCGTGTCTCTCCCCGTGTCTCCCCGTGTCTCCCTGTCTCTCCGTGTCTCCCCCGTGTCTCCCCGTGTCTCTCCGTGTCTCCCCGTGTCTCCCTGTGTCTCCCGTGTCTCTCCCCGTGTCTCTCCCCCCGTGTCTCTCTGTATCTCCCCGTGTCTCTCCCCGTGTCTCCCCGTGTCTCTCTCCCCGTGTCTCCCGTGTCTCCCCGTGTCTCCCGTGTCTCCCCGTGTCTCCCNGTGTCTCCCCGTGTGTCTCCCCGTGTCTCCCCGTGTCTCCCCGTGTCTCTCCCCGTGTCTCCCCGTGTCTCTCCACGTGTCTCCCCCACACCCCGTGTCTCTCCCCGTGTCTCCCCGTGTCTCTCCCGTGTCTCACCCCGTGTCTCGCTCACCATGGCGACGATGGGGAAGAGGTAGGGGTGGTTGCAGCACTTCTTGAGGTCCATCATGATGTTGAGGACGGACACCACGTGATTCTCTCCCAGTGTCTCTCTCCCCCAGTGTCTCTANCTCACCCCGTGTCTCTCCCCGTGTCTCTCCCCGTGTCTCTCCCCGTGTCTCGCTGTCTCCCCGTGTCTCCCCGTGTCTCCCCGTGTCTCCCTGTGTCTCCCCGTGTCTCCCCGTGTCTCACCCCCCGTGTCTCGCTCACCATGGCGACGATGGGGAAGAGGTAGGGGTGGTTGCAGCACTTCTTGAGGTCCATCATGATGTTGAGGAGGGACACCTGGTTTCCGCCGCCCTTCGTGTTCAGCGCTTCGAAGTTGCGCGTGAGGATGAACTTGTAGTACTTCCTGCACGCGACATCGATAGGACATCATCACGATCACCACCGCCGCCATCATCATCATAGCCACCACCAACTTCATCATCAGGTTCAACATCATCATCATCGACCACCATCATCATCAGCAACATCATCGTCATCATAGCCACCACCATCATCATCATCAGGTTCAACATCATCGTCATCATACACCACCAACTTCATCATCAGGTTCAACATCATCATCATCGTAGCCACCACCATCATCATCATCAGGTTCAACATCATCGTCATCATAGCCACCACCATCATCATCATCACCACTATCATCATCATCAACTTCATCATCATCATCAGGTTCACCACCATCTTCATCATCAGGTTCACCACCATCATCATCATAGCCACCACCATCATCATCATCACGATCATCACCGCCGCCATCGTCATCATAGCCACCACCATCTTCATCATCAAGTTCAACATCATCATCATCATCACCACCATCATCATCAGCTTCAACATCATCATCATCACCACCATCTTCATCATCAGGTTCACCACCATCATCATCATCATCACCACTATCATCATCATCATCATCAACTTCAACATCATCATCATCAGGTTCACCACCATCTTCATCATCAGGTTCAACATCATCATCATCATCTTCACCATCATCATCAGCTTCAACATCATCATCATCATAGCCACCACTATCATCATCAGCTTCAACATCATCATCATCAGGTTCACCACCATCATAATCATCAGCTTCAACATCATCATCATCATAGCCACCACATCATCATCATCAACTTCAAAATCATCATCAGGTTCACCACCATCATCATCATCAGCTTCAACATCATCATCATCAGCTTCAACATCATCATCATCAGGTTCACCACCATCATCATCATAGCCACCACTATCATCATCATCATCAACTTCAAAATCATCATCAGGTTCACCACCATCATCATTATCACTTCAACATCATCATCAGGTTCACCACCATCATCATTATCAGCTTCACCATCATCATCATAGCCACCACCAACTTCATCATCATCACCACCATCATCATCATCATCATAGCCACCATCATCATCATCATCAGCCAACATCATCATCAGGTTCACCATCATCATCATCATAGCCACCACTATCATCATCAGCCAACATCATCATCATCATAGCCACCACTATCATCATCATCATCACTTCAACATCAACATCAATCATCATCAGGTTCACCACCATCATCATGATCAGCTTCAACATCATCATCATCAGGTTCACCACCATCATCACTACCATCATCATCCCTACCATTATCATCATCAGCTTCACCATCATCATCATAACCACCATCTTCATCATCAGGTTCACCACCATCATCATCATCATCGTAGCCACCACTATCATCATCATCAACTTCAACATCATCATCATCATCAGGTTCACCACCATCATCACTACCATCATCATCATCAGCTTCACCATCATCATCATCATCAGGTTCACCACCATCATCACTACCATCATCAGCTTCACCATCATCATCATAGCCACCACCATCTTCATCATCAGGTTCACCACCATCATCATCATCATCGTAGCCACCACTATCATCATCATCAACTTCAACATCATCATCATCATCAGGTTCACCACCATCATCACTACCATCATCATCATCAGCTTCACCATCATCATCATCATCATCACCACCATCATCACTACCATCATCAGCTTCACCATCATCATCATAGCCACACCATCTTCATCATCAGGTTCACAACCACCATCATCATCATCATAGCCACCACTATCATCATCATCATCAACTTCAACATCATTATCATTATCATCAGGTTCACCACCATCATCATCCCTACCATCATCATCATCAACTTCAACATCATTATCATAATCATCAGGTTCACCACCATCATCATCACTACCATCATCATCAGCTTCATCATCATCAGGTTCACCACCATCATCATCACTACCATCATCATCACCACCACCACCACCATCATCATCATAATCATCAGGTTCACCACCATCATCACTACCATCATCATCCCTACCATCATCATCAGCTTCACCATCATCATCACCACCACCATCATCACCATTACCACCATCATCATCATCACTACCATCATCATCATCATCACTACCATCACCACCACCATCACCACCATCACCACGAGGTGATGCCTCTCAAAGGGCACAGCCTCGTGACCCCAGCGTGACCCCTACACGACACCAGCGTGACCCCAGCGTGACCCCAGCGTGACCTTCAATCTCCCACACCCCCACCCCTCTCACTTCTGCACAGAGCTGAGCTCCACGCGTACGATCAGCTCCGTCTTGGAGGGCGTGCTGTGACCCTACGTGACCCCAGCGTGACCCCAGCGTGACCCCAGCGTGACCTTCAATCTCCCACACCCCCACCCCTCTCACTTCTGCACGGAGCTGAGCTCCACGCGCACGATCAGCTCCGTCTTGGAGGGCGTGCTGTGACCCCTACGTGACCCCAGCGTGACCCCAGCGTGACCCCAGCGTGACCCCAGCGTGACCTTGAATCTCCCACACCCCCCACCCCTCTCACTTCTGCATAGAGCTGAGCTCCACGCGTACGATCAGCTCCGTCTTGGAGGGCATGTTCTTGAAGACGTCCGCCTTGAGCCGCCTGAGCATGTGCGGGCCAAGGAGGTCGTGCAGACGCTTGATCTGCTCTTCTTTCGAGATGTCCGCAAACTCCTCCAGGAAACCCTCCAGGTTGCTGCGGGGGGAGGGGGTAGGGGGAGGGAGGGGGGAGATGGGGGGGGGAGGAGGCACGTTAAGTGAGACGTGGAGAAGAGAGAGGAGATTGCGGGGTGGAGAGGGAGACTCGGGGAGACGCGGGGAGACGCGGGAGACACGGAGAGACGTGGGGAGATGTGGGGGGGGAGACACAGGGAGACACGGGGAGACGCGGGGAGATGCGGGGGGGGGAGACACGAGGAGACATGGAGAGACGTGGGGAGATGCGGGGGGGGGGGGGGGGAGACACGGGGAGACGCGGGGTGGGGAGACACAGGGAGACACAGGGAGACACGGGGAGACGCGGGGAGATGCGGGGGGGGGGAGACACGGGGAGACATGGAGAGACGTGGGGAGATGCGGGGGGGGGGGAGACACGGGGAGACGCGGGGTGGGGAGACACAGAGAGACACAGGGAGACACGGGGAGACGCGGGGAGATGCGGGGGGGGGGAGACACGGGGAGACATGGAGAGACGTGGGGAGATGCGGGGGGGGGGGGAGACGCGGGGAGACACGGGGAGACGTGGGGAGATGTGGGGGGGGGGGTGAGACACGGGGAGACGCGGAGACGCGGGGAGACGCGGNGAGAGAGACACGGGGAGACGCGGGAGACANGGGGAGACGCGGGGAGACGCGGGGGGGGAGGCACGTGGGGAGACACGGAGAGACACGGGGAGACGCGGGGAGATGCGGGGGGGGGGGGTGAGACACGGGGGGGGTGAGACACGGGGGGGGGGTGAGACACGGGGGGGGGGTGGACACGGGGGGGGGGTGACACGGGGGGGGTGAGACACGGGGGGGGTGAGACACGTGACAGGTCCCCACTTGAAGCGGTCGGGCGTGAGGAAATTGAGGAGGTGGAAGAGCTCCTCGAGGTTGTTCTGCAGCGGAGTGCCGGTCAGCAGCAGCTTGTTGTCTATGTGGTAGCCGTTGAGGATGCGGAAAAACTACGCGCAGAGACACGGGGGGAGGGACACGGGGAGGGAGACAGAGACATGGTGAGACAGACAGAGACAGGGAGACAGAGACACGGTGAGACAGAGAGACACGGTGAGACACAGAGAGAGAGAGAAACAGAGACACACAGAGAGACATAGAGACACAGACAGAGAGACAGCGACACACAGAGACACAGAGAGACCGAGAGAGACACAGAGACACGGTGAGACAGAGAGACCGAGAGAGACACAGAGACAGAGAGACACAGAGACACGGGGAGGGAGACAGAGACACGGTGAGACAGACAGAGACACACAGAGAGAGAGAGAGAGNAACAGAGACACACAGAGAGACATAGAGACACAGACAGAGAGACAGCGACACACAGAGACACAGAGAGACAGAGAGACACAGAGACAGAGAGACACAGAGACAGAGACAGAGACNGAGACAGAGAGACAGAGACACGGTAGNGACAGACAGACAGAGAGACAGAAAGAGAGAGACAGCAGCAGCTTGTTGTCTATGTGGTAGCCGTTGAGAATGCGGAAAAACTACGCGCAGAGACACGGGGGGAGGGACACGGGGAGGGAGACAGAGACATGGTGAGACAGAGAGACACGGAGAGAGAGACAAAGAGAGACAGAGAGAGACACAGAGACACACGGTGAGACAGAGAGACACACAGAGACAGTGAGACACAGAGACACAGAGAGAGAGACAGAGACACAGAGAGACACAGAGACACAAACAGAGACACATCGAGAGACACAGAGACACCGACAGAGAGACAGAGTGAGACAGAGACACAGAGAGATACAGGGTGAGACACAGAGAGACAGAGACAGGGTGAGACAGAGTGAGTGAGCGACAACCTTGGACAGGTTGTTCTTCAGACACAGAGACAGAGACAGANACAGAGACAGACAGACACAGAGAGAGACACAGAGGGACAGGGTGAGACAGACACAGAGACACAGAGAGACAGGGTGAGACAGAGTGAGTGAGCGACAACCTTGGACAGGTTGTTCTTCAGACACAGAGACAGAGACAGANTGAGACACAGAGACAGACAGAGAGAGAGACACAGAGGGACAGGGTGAGACAGACACAGAGACAGAGAGACAGGGTGAGACAGAGTGAGTGAGCGACAACCTTGGACAGGTTGTTCTTCAGACACAGAGACACAGAGACAGAGTGACACNGAGAGACAGACACACAGAGAGAGAGACAGNGACACAGAGACAGAGGGAGAGACACAGACAGAGACACAGAGACAGGGTGAGACAGAGTGAGTGAGCGACTACCTTGGGACTGGTTGTTCTTCAGACACAGAGACACAGAGAGACAGAGTGAGACACAGAGACACAGAGACACAGAGAGACAGGGTGAGACAGAGTGAGTGAGCGACAACCTTGGACAGGTTGTTCTTCAGACACAGAGACACAGAGACAGAGTGAGACACAGAGACACAGAGACACAGAGACACNGAGACAGGGTGAGACAGAGTGAGTGAGCGACAACCTTGGACTGGTTGTTCTTCAGTCGGTGAGCCTCGTCCACCACGAGACCAGCCCAGTGGATGGAGCCCAGCACCGCCTGGTCGATGGTGATCAACTCGTAGGACGTGAGAAGCACGTGGAACTTGAGTCGGGTCTCCTTCTGGTGAGGCGTGGTGGGGGGGGGGGGGAGCGAGGCACGGGTGGTGGGGAGGGTGGCACGGGTGGTGGGGAGGCAGCGAGGGAGGGCACGGGTGAACGGGAAACCAGCACGGGCCGGTCGATGACGATCAACTCGTAGGACGTGAGAAGCACGTGGGATTTGAGTCGGGTCTCCTTTCGTGGGGTGGTGTGGGGGGGAGAGTAGGGCACGGGTGGTGGGGAGGGAGCGAGGCACGGGTGGTGGGGAGGGTGGCACGGGTGGTGGGGAGGGAGCGAGGGAGGGCACGGGTGAAAGGGAAACCAGCACGGGCTGGTCGATAGCGATCAGCTCGTAGGAAGAGAGAGGAATGTGTGACTTGAGTACGGGCTTCCTTCTGGGAGTCAAAGACAAACCAAGCCACCCAGCGACCGACCGAGCCACTGAGAGACGAACCGAGCCACAGGATGACTGATTAACTAAGCTACCGAGCCATCGAGCAAACTACCGAGCCACTGAGCGCCCGACCGACCGAGCCATCCAGCGACCGACCGAGCCACTGAGCGCCCGACCGACCGAGCCATCCAGCGACCGACCGAGCCACTGAGCGCCCGACCGACCGAGCCATCCAACGACCGACCAAGCCACTGAGCGACCGAGCCAACAAGCGGTTGAGTGAGCCACCGAGTGGCCAACCGAGCCACCGACCGATCCACCGAACCACCGAGTGACTGACTGACAGAGCCACCGATTGACCGAGCCACTGAGTGACCGAGCTGGCCAACAAGTCAACCAACTCACCGAGCCACTGAGCCACCGAGCGACTGACCGACCGAGCGACTAACCGAGCGACAAAGCAACCGACCGAGCGACCAAATGAGCCACTGGGTGACCGACCCAACCACCAAGAAACCAACGAACCGCGCCACCAGCGACTTGCCGACTGAGCGAACGAGCGACCGAATGAGACACCGTGCGACCGACGGACTGAGCCACCTTGTGATCGACCGAGCCACAGAGCGACTGAGCCAGGGACCAACACGAGCCACCGACCGACCGAGCCACAGACCGATTGACCGAGCCAGCAATCCACCGAGTCACCGACCCACTCAGCAACCGAACGAGCCACCGACCGACCAAGCGAGCGAGCGAGCGAGCGACCTACTGAGACACCGAGCGAATGAGCCACAGATCGACCGACCCAACCACTGAGTAAACAACGAACCGAGCCACCCAGTGACCGATCAACCGAGCCAACGAGTGACCAACCGAGCCACTGAGAGGCCGACCCAACCACCGAGTAAACGACGAACCGAGCCACCGAGCTGAGCCAATCGCTCTTGGTGGCTTGGTGGGTCAGTCGCTCGGTGGCTCGACCGACCGACAACGTTTTCATGTACGAACTCACTCGTGTTAAAAAGCCAATTTGTCAACAACAAACAAGAAACCCACAAGCGCTTATCGTTGCTGTACGGCTTACCTCGCGTGGGATCTCACGCAGCAGAATGGCAAGCGCGTGGCGATATATCCGACTGGGGAGACAACCACATCGTTACCACCAACACAATCGTCGTCGTCGTCGCCGCCGCCGTCGCAAACACTCAACAACGAAAGTCGCGCTTCTCACGTTCAGCTGATTCATCATCGTGGTAACGGTCCCGGGGTTCAGGGGTTCAGCGGTTAAACTTCGGGTCAGTAAAAGTGGGCTCCACTTTCTGGCAGGTCGACGGAGAAGCGACCTGAGAGCCACCGAGCGAGCGAGCGACCAACTGAGCCACCGAGTGACTGACCGAGCCGGCAAACGACCGACGCGAGCGACCGAGCAACTGACAAACTGAGCCAGCGAGCAACTGACACACCGAGCAACTGACAACCGAGCAACTGACAAACCGAGCAACTGACAAACCGAGCAACTGACAAACTGAGCAACTGACAAATCGAGCAACCGAGCAACTGACACACCGAGCAACTGAGCAACTGACACACCGAGAAACCGAGCAACTGACACACCGAGCAACTGAGCAACTGACACACCGAGAAACCGAGCAACTGACACACGAGCAACTGACACACCGAGCAACTGACAAACCGAGCAACTGACAAACCAAGCAACTGACAAACTGAGCAACTGACAAACCGAGCAACTGACAAACTGAGCAACTGACAAACTGAGCAACTGACAAACCGAGCAACTGACAAACTGAGCAACTGACAAACCGAGCAACTGACACACCGAGCAACTGACAAACGAGCAACTGACAAACCGAGCAACAAAACCGAGCAACTGACAAACCGAGCAACTGACAAACCGAGCAACTGACAAACCGAGCAACTGACACACCGAGCAACTGACACACCGAGCAACTGACAAACCGAGCAACTGACAAACCGATCAACTGACACCGAGCAACTGACAAACCGAGCAACTGACAAACCGAGCAACTGACAAACGAGCAACTGACACACCGAGCAACTGACACACGAGCAACTGACAAACCGAGCAACTGACACACCGATCAACTGACAAACCGAGCAACTGACAAACCGATCAACTGACACCGAGCAACTGACAAACCGAGCAACTGACAAACCGAGCAACTGACAAACCGAGCAACTGACACACCGAGCAACTGACACACGAGCAACTGACAAACGAGCAACTGACACACGAGCAACTGACAAACCGAGCAACTGACAAACCGAGCAACTGACACACCGAGCAACTGACACACCGAGCAACTGACAAACCGAGCAACTGACAAACCGAGCAACTGACACACCGAGCAACTACAAACCGAGCAACTGAGCAACTGAGCAACCGAGCAACTGACAAACCGACCGGCGAGCAACCGAGCGAGACCAACTGAGCCACCGAACGATCAAGCACCCAGCAACTG
>WFAB01002629.1:0-30870 GCA_018977245.1 Lethenteron camtschaticum | reverse complement strand
CCACTCACTCTGTAGAACAGGGGAGATCATACAAACTCCACTCACTCTGTAGGACAGGGGGAAATCATACAAACTACACTCACTCTGTAGGACAGGGGAGATCATACAAACTCCACTCACTCTGTAGAACAGGGGGAGATCATACAAACTCCACTCACTCAGTAGAACAGGGGGAGATCATACAAACTACACTCACTCTGTAGACAGGGGGAAATCATACAAACTCCACTCACTCAGTAGAACAGGGGGAGATCATACAAACTCCACTCTGTAGAACAGGGGAGATCATACAAACTCCACTATGTAGGACAGGGGGAGATCATACAAACTCCACTGTAGAACAGGGGGAGATCATACAAACTCACTCTGTAGAACAGGGGAGATCATACAAACTCCACTCACTCTGTAGACAGGGGGAGATCACACAAACTCCACTCACTCACTCACTAGAACAGGGGGAGATCACACAAACTCCACTCACTCACTCTGTAGAACAGGGGGAGATCACACAAACTCCACTCACTCACTCTGTAGAACAGGGGGAGATCACACAAACTCCACTCACTCACTCTGTAGAACAGGGGGAGATCACACAAACTCCACTCACTCACTCTGTAGAACAGGGGAGATCACACAAACTCCACTCACTCTGCAGAATAGGGGGAGATCATACAAACTCCACTCCCTCACTGTAGAACAGGGGGAGATCACACAAACTCCACTCACTCTGCAGAATAGGGGGAGATCATACAAACTCCACTCCCTCACTGTAGAACAGGGGGAGATCACACAAACTCCACTCACTCTGCAGAACAGCGGCAGATCATACAAACTCCACTCACTCTGTATAACAGGGGGAGATCATACAAACTCCATTCTGTAGAACAGGGGGAGATCATACAAACTCCATTCTGTATAACAGGGGGAGATCATACAAACTCTAGATGAGTAATTTGTGTCACCAATTTCAATTTCCCAACTTTAAATCATCATCGGGGGTCAGGCTTCCTTCCAGCGGAGGAAGAATCACAATCATTACGACAACTCTGAGAAAGAGACGTTCCCCTTCAAACAGCAGTTAGTTTGCGCCTTCTTTTTGCAGAATGTTTCTAACCGTTTCGACTTTGTCAGCTGGAACGATGACCCCAGGCGGAGTCATAAAATAATTCACAATTAGACCTCCGACATGCTTCAGTAAGTTCATTATGATATCCATTGGCCAATTGAATTGCATCGTCACATTCAATTTCTGAAGTGCATTATTCGGTATTCGTTTCATCTAAAAGAAAGGAATGAATACAAAGACGACAGTTAGACAACGCGACTGTGCATCATTCGTTCAGCAGACAACACCGCATTCACAATTTTACGTGACTACAAGCAGTTCTCGGTCTGCTCTCCACCTGAGGACGGCTGCTTGCGTTGTGGCCGAAACGTCGTGAGAATTGTATTTTATGATGTCTTATTTTTGTTATTTTATTATTTCCCTTCTACGCGACGACTTTACCGAAAGAACCAAGAAGATGAATCCCTGCAGTCACGAAAGAAGCTTTACATCGAAATTTATTCATGTTATTTTTTTGGGTTTTTTTTTATTGTTTTTGTTTATTTTTAAATCCTTTATATTAAGTTCGCTTGCTTGCGTGCTTGCTTGCGTGCTTGCTTGCTTGCTTACGACCGTGTAAATCTTTCGGTCGTTTTTTAACCCACTTCCCGTGATCCAATGGAGCTGACATTTTGCACACAGACTCGTTGTGCGAGACAATTAATGTTCGTGAAATTTTTTTTCCAAAACTTTACACTGTTTAGGGAAAACTAATTAAATATTTAATTACCAATTGCTTAATACTGCAGACAATCATCTGACCATAGGTGGCAGCCATCTCAAGCCACGCGTATAAAGGATTTATAGTGAAAACTTTGTTTTTACGGGTTATACTTGTTTAATGTATTTTTGTTTTTTATTGTTTTGAAACGTTGCCGTTCTCCATGTATTCACAGAGAACGCCACGGGGTAACCGCACCTTTGCTCTGCCCTTCTTTCCAAAGGTCACGGTGACACGTCCTCCTTCTCCTCGTCGTAGTCTTCGTAGTCGTCGCGTGAATCTCTCAGATTCTGAGTCGTGGACCTGTCTGGATGAATAGGCAGAAAAGCACAACACATTCCAGTGCAATTCACCATATCCTCACTTTAACTGTCGATGTTCATCTTCTTGCTTCTTTCGGTAAAGTCGTCACGTAGAAGGGAAATAATACAATAATAAAACATCATAAAGTACAATTCTCACGACTTTTTTGTTTATTTTTTTTTTTTTTTACCTACGTGACTTTACATAACATTTCGATATTTTGCTCGGTTGTTTAATTCAGTGTGTTCTTTCTCCCGCTCTCCTAATGTTCAAGCCTTCGTACTTTACTACGCGTCTCTTCGTACTCATTGACATGTTAATTGTTTTCTCTAACCCCTCCCTCTCGCTGCCTCCACCTCCCTCTGTCTATTTAAGGCCTCGCCACAGAGACGATCACCCCTCTCTGTGCCTGTGTCACTCTCTCTCTGTGTATCTTGGTAATATCTGTCTGCTTATATGTCTGTCTAGAGTTTTCTGCTTAGATTTTGTGTCGCTATTTCATTTACACCTGATGATGATGATTGCTTGTGTTGCAATCGAAAGTCGTCGTATGCTAGTATTTAATTTATTATTTTATTTTTATACATCACTTTACCGAAAGAACCAAAGAATAATTCCTGCAGGCACGAAAGCTCCAAAATTAAGATTGAATACAATTCTCACGACGTTTCGGCCACAACGCAAGCAGCCGTCCTCAGGTGAAGAACAGGTCTGTCGGAAAGGCAGCAGGATTAGCAGCATCAAAGGGAGGGGATAGGGGTAGCATTAACAAAGGGAAGGAATGTTAGTAGTATGTAGCTGCAGTGACTAAACAACCACGTAAACAACTATAGTCATAATATGACTTTAAACCCCCGCCCACCTCCTATGCATTTCACAAGTAGTGACTAATCCCATATCTGTATTTCCCATAAATATGCTAAATTCCTCTTGATATGCAAATTATTTGTCAAGGCGCTCTTCCCCCTCCAACCCAGCAGCTTAAATAGTCGCTCCAAGCTTGGTGGTGCTCATTCAGACGCTGTCTTTCCGACAGACCTGTTCTTCTGAACACCACCAAGCTTGGCAGCGTATATTTAAGTATATATTTAAGTATATACGCTGCCAAGCTGGTGGGCTCATTCAGACGCTGTCTTTCCGACAGACCTGTTCTTCTGAACACCACCAAGCTTGGCAGCGTATATTTAAGTATATATTTAAGTATATACGCTGCCAAGCTGGTGGTGCTCATTCAGACGCTGTCTTTCCGACAGACCTGTTCTTCTGAACACCACCAAGCTTGGCAGCGTATATTTAAGTATATATTTAAGTATATACGCTGCCAAGCCTGGTGGTGCTCATTCAGACGCTGTCTTTCCGACAGACCTGTTCTTCTGAACACCACCAAGCTTGGCAGCGTATATTTAAGTATATATTTAAGTATATACGCTGCCAAGCTTGGTGGTGCTCATTCAGACGCTGTCTTTCCGACAGACCTGTTCTTCTGAACACCACCAAGCTTGGCAGCGTATATTTAAGTATATATTTAAGTATATATGCTGCCAAGCTTGGTGGTGCTCATTCAGACGCTGTCTTTCCGACAGCCTGTTCTTCTGAACACCACCAAGCTTGGCAGCGTATATTTAAGTATATATTTAAGTATATATGCTGCCAAGCTTGGTGGTGCTCATTCAGACGCTGTCTTTCCGACAGTCCTGTTCTTCTAACACCACCAAGCTTGGCAGCGTATATTTAAGTATATACGCTGCAAGCTGGTGGTGCTCATTCAGACGCTGTCTTTCCGACAGACCTGTTCTTCACCTGAGGATGCTTGCGTTGTGGCCGAAACGTCGTGAGAATTGTATTTTATGTTTTATTTTTATATTTATTATTTCCCTTCTACGTGACTTTACCGAAAGAACCAAGAAGATGAATCCTGCAGTCACGAAAGCTTTACATCGAATATCTTTGTTGTTTTTTTGGGTTTTTCCTTTTTTTTAAATGTATTTTGTTCTTTTATTGTTTTATTTTTATTATTTTATTATTTCCCTTCTACGTGATCACTTTACCGAAAGAACCAAGAAGATACTAGTATGGTCCTTAGATACTATTACTGTAGTACGGGTGGGGGATGGTGGGTGGCGTGGGTAGCAAGCCCAGCCTGCCAAGGTTCCACCAAAGTTGCAATAGGGTAGCGACAGTCCAGACTATAGACAGTACGTGTCTCTGGTTCTGTGTTGTATCTCTCTCTCAAATGTAGCATTCTCAGGAAGAACGTAATCAACCAGGTAGGTTGTTGACTGTTATGTTATCCGACTCTCTGTGTAGTAGTGTATAGTGTAGTGTAGTGTGTATTGTAGTGTAGTGTGTATTGTAGTGTATAGTGTAGTGTATAGTGTAGTGTATAGTAGTGTATAGTGTATAGTGTAGTGTACTGTGTAGTGTGTAGTGTAGTGTGTAGTAGTGTATAGTGTAGTGTATATAGTAGTGTAGTAGTGTATAGTGTAGTGTAGTGTATAGTAGTGTATGAGTGGTGTATAGTGTNGTAGTGTATAGTGTAGTGTGTGAGTGTATGTAGTGTATAGTGTAAATGTAGTGTGTATAGTATAGTATGTGTGTAGTGTATAGTGTAGTGTGATAGTGTGNAGTGTATNGTGTAGTGTATAGTGTAGTAGTGTATAGTGTAGTGTATAGTGTAGTGTATAGTGTAGTGTATGAGTGTAGTGTATAGTGTAGTGTACTGTGTAGTGTGTGTAGTGTGTAGTGTAGTGTGTAGTGTATATAGTAGTGTATGTAGTGTATAGTGTACGTGTATANTGTAGTGTATAGTGTAGTGTATNGTGNGTGTAGTGTATAGTGTAGTGTATAGTGTAGTGTATAGTGTAGTGTGTAGTAGTGTATAGGTAGGGTGTTGACTGTTATGTTATCCGACTCTCTGTTGTATATTTCTAAGTCTACTAGATTTGTGTTTCTATTTCTTTGTACCTGATGATGATTGCTTGTGTTGCAATCGAAACGTCATATGCTAGTATTTAATTTATAATTTTATCTTTATACGTCACTTTACGAAAGAACCAAAGAGTAATTTCTGCAGTCACGAAAGCACAAAACTAAGTTAGCTACAGCCCCTTGCAAGGCGGGCCCACTCACTCACTCACTCACCCACTCACCCACTCACCCACTCACCCACCCAAGGGCTCACTCACCCACTCACTCACTCACCCACCCACTCACCCACTCACCCACTCACCCACCAATCACTCACTCACCCACTCACTCACTCACTCACATCACTCACCCACTCACCCACTCACCACCTACTCACTCACTCACCCACCACTCACCCACCCACTCACCCACTCACCCACTCACCCCCCCCACTCACCCACTCACCCACTCACCCACTCACTCACTCACTCACCCACCCNACTCACTCACCCACTCACCCACTCACCCACCTACCACTCACTCACTCACCCACCCACTCACCCACCCACCCACTCACCCACTCACCCACTCACCCACCCACTCACCCACTCACCCACTCACCCACCTACCACTCACTCACTCACCTACCCACTCACTCACCCACTCACCCACTCACCCACTCACCCACCCATCACTCACCCATTCACTCACCCACTCACCCACCCACCCACTCACTCACCGACTCCCCCACCCACCCACTCACTCACCCACCACTCACCCACTCACCTACCCACCCACTCACTCACCCACTCACTCACCCACCCACTCACTCACCCACTCACTCACCCACCCACTCACCCACCCACTCACTCACCCAATCACTCACCCACCCACTCACCCACTCACCCACCTACCCACCCACTCACTCACCCACTCACCCACCTACCCACCCACCCACTCACCCACTCACCCACCCACTCACCCACTCACTCACCCACTCACCCACTCACCCCCACTCACTCACCCACTCACTCACTCACCCACTCACCCACCTACCCACCCACTCACTCACCCACCACCCACTCACTCACCCACTCACCCACCTACCCACCCACTCACTCACCCACCCACCCACCCACTCACCCCACCCACCCACCCACCCACCCACCCACCCACCCACCCACTCACCCACTCACCCACTCACTCACCCACTCACTCACCCACCCACCCACTCACTCACCCACTCACTCACCCACTCACTCAACCACCTACCCACCCACTCACTCACCCACTCACTCACTCACCCAGGCCCACCCACCCACTCACTCACCCACCCACCCACTCACTCACCCACTCACCACTCACTCACTCACCCACTCACCCACCTACCCACCCACTCACTCACCTACCCACCCACTCACTCACCCACTCACTCACCCACTCACTCACCCACCCACTCACCCACTCACCCACCTACCCACCCACTCACTCACCCACTCACTCACCCACCCACTCACCCACCCACCCACTCACTCACCCACTCACTCACCCACCCACTCACCCACTCACTCACCCACCCCACTCACCCACTCACTCACTCACCACCCACTCACCCACCCNACTCACTCACCCACTCACTCACCCACCCACTCACCCACCCACTCACCCACCTACCAACCCACCCACTCACCACCCACTCACCCGCTCACTCACCCACCCACTCACCCACTCACCCACCTACCCACTCACTCACCCACTCACTCACTCACCCACTCACCCACCTACCCACCCCACTCACTCACCCACTCACCCACTCACTCACCACCCACCCACTCACCCACCTACCCACCCACTCACTCACCCACCCACCCACCCACTCACCCACTCACCCACCCACCCACTCACCCACCCCCCCACTCACTCACCCACACACTCACCCACCCACCCCACTCACTCACCCACTCACTCACCCACTCACTCAACCACCTACCCACCCACTCACTCACCCACTCACTCACTCACCCCCCACTCACCCACCCACTCACTCACCCACCCACCCTCACTCACTCACTCATCCACTCACCCACTCACCCACCCACTCACCCACCTACCCACCCNACTCACTCACCTACCCACCCACTCACTCACCCACTCACTCACCCACTCACTCACCCACCCACTCACCCACTCACCCACCTACCCACCCCACTCACTCACCCACCCACTCACCACCCACCCACTCACTCACCCACTCACTCACCCACCCACTCACCCACCCCACTCACTCACCCAATCACTCACCCACCCACTCACCCACCACCCACCTACCCAACCCACTCACTCACCCACTCACCCACCTACCCACCCCACCCACTCACCCACTCACCCACCCACTCACCCACTCACCCACCCACTCACCCACTCACCCACCTACTCACTCACTCACCCACTCACTCACTCACCCACTCACCCACCTACCCACCCACTCACTCACCCACTCACCCACTCACTCACCCACTCACCCACCTACCCACCCACTCACTCACCCACCCACCCACTCACCCACTCACCCACCCACTCACCCACCCCCCACTCACTCACCCACTCACTCACCCACCCACCCNACTCACTCACCCACTCACTCACCCACTCACTCAACCACCTACCCACCCACTCACTCACCCACTCACTCACTCACCCCTNACCCACCCACTCACTCACCCACCCACCCACTCACTCACCCACTCACCCACTCACTCACTCACTCACCCACCCACTCACCCACCTACCCACCCCACTCACTCACCTACCCACCCCACTCACTCACCCACTCACTCACCCACTCACTCACCCACCCACTCACCCACTTACCCACCTACCCACCCCACTCACTCACCCACCCCACTCACCCACCCACCCCACTCACTCACCCACTCACTCACCCACTCCACTCACCCACTCACTCACCCACCCCACTCACCACTCACTCATCCACCCACTCACCCACCCCACCACTCACCCACTCACTCACCCACCCACTCACCCACCACTCACCCATCTACCAACCCCACCCACTCACCCACTCACCCACCCACTCACCCACTCACTCACTCACCCACCCACTCACCCACTCACCCACCTACCCACCCACTCACTCACCCACTCACTCACTCACCCACTCACCCACCTACCCACTCACTCACCCACTCACCCACTCACTCACCCACCCACTCACTCACCTACCCACCCACTCACTCACCCACCCACCCATCCACTCACCCACTCACCCACCCACCCACCCACTCACCCACCCACCCCACTCACTCACCAACACACTCACCCACCCACCCCACTCACTCACCCACTCACTCAACCACCTATCCACCCCACTCACTCACCCACTCACTCACTCACCCACCCACTCACCCATCCACTCACTCACCCACCCACCCACCCACCCACCCACTCACTCACCCACTCACCCACTCACCCACTCACCCACCACCTACCCATTTCCCACTCACCCACTCACTCACCCACTCACTCACCCACCCACTCACCCACTCACCCACCTACCCACCCACTCACTCACCCACCCCACTCACCACCCACCCACTCACTCACCCACTCACTCACCCACCCACTCACCCACTCTCACCCACCCCCACTCACTCATCCACCCACTCACCCACCCCCTCACTCACCCACTCACTCACCCACCCACTCACTCACCTACTCACCCACCTACCCACCCACTCACCCACTCACCCACCTACCCACCCACCCANTCACCCACTCACCCACCCACTCACCCACTCACCCACTCACTCACTCACCCACTCACCCACCTACCCACCCACTCACTCACCCACTCACTCACCCACCCACTCACCCACCTACCCACCCCACTCACCCACCCCACTCACTCACCCACTCACTCACCCACCCTACTCACTCACCCACTCACTCACCCACCGACTCACCCACCCACTCACTCACCCACTCACTCACCCACCCACTCACCACCCACTCACCCACCTACTCACCCCCTCACTCACCCACTCACTCACCCACCCACTCACTCACCCACCCACTCACCCACCTACCCACCCACTCACTCACCCACTCACTCACTCACCCACTCACCCACCTACCCACCCACTCACCCACTCACCCACTCACCCACCTACCCACCCACCCACCCACTCACCCACTCACCCACTCACCCACCCGCTCACTCACTCACCCACTACTCACTCACCACCACCCACACANTCACTCACCCACCACCACTCACTCACTCACTCACCCACTCACTCANTCACTCACCCACCCACCCACCCACCCACTCACCCACTCACCCACCTACCCACCCACTCACTCACCCACTCACCCACCTACCCCCCCCACTCACCCACCACCCACTCACTCACTCACCCACCCACCCACCCACTCACTCACCCACCCACCCATTCACCCACCCACCCACCCACTCACCCACCCACCCACTCACACGGACACAGGTTAGCCTAGAGTCAGCCTCACCATTTTGGGGATTCATCGCCACCCACGGAGCTCTCGCCCCTGGTGGCGTAGGGCGCAAGCCAGAGGTCACAACGGGTACCCGATACCCGTACCCTACCGGTACCCGGCTACCCGTACCGGCCGGTACGGGTAGCCGGGTAGACCGTGAGTCACTGGTGAGTCACCGATTGTCACTCATTTCCCAACGTCTTGTCTCTTCTCACAATTCAAGTTCCTAGATTCAACCCACCCGCGCCTGCAACGTGGCTTCATCCCAGAGGTCGCAATCGGGTACGGGTAGGGTACGGGTAGGGTACGGGTACGGGTAGGGTACGGGTAAGGTNCGGGTAGGGTACAGGTATGGATAGGGTAGGTAGGGTAGGGTAGGGTAGGGTAGGGTGGGTAGGGTAGGGTACGGGTAGGGTATGGGTAGGGTNGGGATGGGTACGGGTACGGTGGGGTNGGGGTACGGNGTACGGGGTGGGGTACGGTACAGGTATGGGTAGGGTANGGGTAGGGTAGGGTACAGGTACGGGAGGNGTNGGGTACGGGTACGGCCGGGTAGGTAGGGTAGGGTACGGGTAGGGTACGGGTAAGGAATCAAAACCTGTTTGCGACATCTGGCACAAGCAGCACCTACCTGGGCCTGCGCTGATCCACGATCAGGTGGGATGGAGTTTCCTCCTCCACTGCGGTGAACTCGAAGCGAGCGAGCGAGCGGATGGTTGCTGACCGATGTCCTCCTTTGCTCGGCCCTTTATGAAGGAGCCAGCCTTGCCCACTTACATTGGGGCTGGTGACGAGATTATTAGTTTCTGCGGTGAGCGTTTAGAGGAATTGACCTGGCGTGTCAAGGTTGGGTGGGTTACGAAACTTTCGTGTTCTTCCTAGAAATCTTGACCACGCAAACACCTCGCACGCTCATAAAACTCAACCCCCCCCCACCCTTTGTATGCTCGCCGTTCTCTCCGTAATCCAACATCGATCTTCCGACTTTCAGTTGTTTTCTGGGTTCTCACGACGTTTCGGCCACAACGCAAGCAGCCGTCCTCAGGTGAAGAACAGGTCTGTCAGAAAGACAGCGTCTGAATGAACACCGCCAAGCTTGGCAGCGTATATTTAAGCTGGGTCGTGAGAATTGTATTTTATGTTTTATTTTTATTATTTTATTATTTCCCTTCTACGTGATGACTTTACCGAAAGAACCAAGATGAATCCCTGCTGCAGTCACGAAAGAAGCTTTAAATCGAAATCATCACCGAGGTTTTAATAACCGAAAAGTTACTCAAACTTATTAAACCTCCCCCGGTGACTTGTTTGTATTGGCGTAATAGCAATAGAGTAGCAAGTACACTCGGGTTCAGTCGACTTATATGGGCCAATTAAAACGCCGTGAAACTTTACGATCGCCACCTATGCCAACGCACGTACCGCGTGCCTGGAAACGTTGTTGCGTTTCCACAGAAATAGATAAAACAACACGGGGCAAGCCCCACAAATGATGGAGGCTTCCGAGAAAGTGACTTTGTGAAACGGTTGAGGGGGTCCAAAGAGTCCAGTTGTCCATCATTGTGAAGGCTCGCGTCTTTACGCTTTTGAAATAATGTGTATGGCATATGTTTCTAGAGTTGAAGCTTTCGTGACTGCAATGATTCATATTCTTAGGTTTTTTCGGTAAAGTCACGCAGGTAAAAACATTAAAAAGTAAAATAAAATAAAAATCACGACGTTAATAAAATAATAAAAATTAAACATATCTTTGTTGTTTTTTTTTTGGGTTTTATTGCATATGTGTTACAATGTGTGATTGTTATACTCTTTTATGTATACTAGCATAAGTACACGGCTTTGCCCGGGTGAAAAATATATTTCTTAATAACCTTACATATATACACAGATGGGCTGCTACCCCTGCCCCCCCCCCCCAGCCACGATCTCCTCGGCCGCTGTGCAGTAATATGTGCGGCCTATAGTGTGGTGGGTGTCGAGGCCTAGTAGCGTGCAGAGCCTTCGGCCTCGCCTAAATTGCCCACCCGGCTGAGGCTGGGTACTGGGGCCGTTACCCCCCCCCCCGCGCTACAATAATACTGTGTAATCGCTATAATTTTATTATCTACCGACCCTATAATAGTAATTGCACACATTGTGGTGGGGGGGAATGAAGAGGACGTGAAACTTTGATGAATTTACCTCAGAGTCGCGTGGTGGGTGTCGAGGCCTAGTACCGTGCAGAGCCTCCGGCCTCGCCTAAATTGCCCACCCGGCTGAGGCTGGGTACGGGGCCGTTCCCCCCCCCCCCCGCGCTACAATAATACTGTCTAATCGCTATAATTTTATTATCTACCGACCCTATAATAGTAATTGCACACATTGGGTGGGGGGGAATGAAGAGGACGTGAAACTTTGATGAATTTACCTCAGAGTCGCGTGGTGGGTGTCGAGGCCTAGTACCGTGCAGAGCCTCCGGCCTCGCCTAAATTGCCCACCCGGCTGAGGCTGGGTACCGGGGCCGTTCCCCCCCCCCCCCGCGCTACAATAATACTGTCTAATCGCTATAATTTTATTATCTACCGACCCTATAATAGTAATTGCACACATTGTGGTGGGGGGGGAGTGAAGAGGACGTGAAACTTTGATGAATTTACCTCAGAGTCGCGTGTTAATGCGTGCGTCTATTTTTAACGGGAATTAAAAATGGCGTCCACCCCGCGGCGAATGCGTCGCTACCCGTTGCCAGGGGCAACCGCCGGACCAAACGTGTCTCGCAAATCCCTGACATTTCGTCCAATGAAACTGCGTATGGTCCGATACACAGACACACACACAGAGAGACAGACAGATTTGCGATTTTATATATATAGATTTAAACTGTACATATCTACTTGATTTCATTGATACGACACATGGACAGTGTGATTGAATATGAGCAAAGTGGATTTAATGATGTAATTATATCCCACACCTCCATTTACGTTGATTTACACTATACAATTAATAGTATTTTAAGGTTACAGTATAAGTTGTAGTTCATAGGTTATAATATTATCGCATGTTCGAGGTTAACATGTGATAGTTACGATGTCAAATGCGACGATCAAGGTCGTAAATCATGTGTTTGATCGGTCTTTTATCGAAGGCGTTTTCCATCACCGAATACCACATCTCTACCCGATACCCGTACCCTACCTGATACACGTACCCTACCCGATACCCGTACCCGATAACCGTACCCTACTCGATACCCTACCCGATACCCGTACCCTACCCGTACCCTACCCGATACCCGTACCCTACCCGTACCCTACCCGTACCCTACCCGTACCCTACCCGATACCCGTACCCTACCCGTACCCGTACCCTACCCGATACCCGATACCCGTACCCTACCCGATACCCGTACCCTACACAATACCCGTACCCTACCCGATACCCGTACCCTACACGATACCCGTACCCTACTCGATACCCATACCCTACACGATACCCGTACCCTACCCGTACCCGGCTACCCGTACCCGGCCGGGTACGGGTACGGTACCCAATTGCGACCCTGGTGCGGCCGGGTACGGGTACGGGTAGGCCGTGAGTCACTGGTGAGTCACCGTTTGTCACTCATTTCCCAACGTCTTGTCTCTTCTCACAATTCAAGTTCCTAGAATCAACCCACTCGCGTCTGCAACATGGCTTCATCCAGAGGTCGCAATCGGGTACCTGATACCCGTACCCTACCCGTACCCAGGTACGGCCGGGTACGGGTAGGGTACTGTTGTATATGTTGGTGTTATGAAATTTTGATACAAAAATAATAAAAAGTAATAATTTTCCGAAAAATGCGCAAATCGCATAAATTATGTTAATATGTGTATTAATATGCATAAATTATGATAATTGCGGAGATAATCGTAGTAATTTATGCGGATGCTTGCGATTATGTAAATGTGTGCAGTTGTGATAATTAAGCTTAGTTTCGTTTATCCAGAGTTGTATCAATCAGGGTAACACGATTATCATTGATTAAACATTTACCGATTATCCTAGTGTGTGTTATGTTATATTAGGTTCCAGTTTCATATCTCATCACAGGATACAGTTCTAAGGAATAAGACAGTTTTGCATGGACTTGGAAAGAAGCACTTGAGACTTGGTGTTAAGCAATTTGAATTCTAAACAAACACATGACACTCTAGTATGCGAAGGCGAAAGCATACGTCAATAAATCCATGGGCAAGATTATGCAATTAACGAAAATGAATGACTAAAACATTTCTTATTCATGTAACTCGACGGCAGCAACTGCTTTGCACGATCAGTTGGTAGTGAACGCACCACCTCGAAATGGCAACCCTTTTTGAAACGCAAAGATAACTTTTTGAAAGTCTTATTCGTGTGCGTGCTGTGTGTGCGTTGTCCCCTTGTAATATTAATTAATTCTTACAGCCGGGAGTTGTGGCGTTAGCTTGTGTGGTGTGGGAGGATACAAACAGTGGCCAGGTGCTCTCTCGATTGGGCGTGGCCGCGCGAGCCGTGCTGCTCCCTCGCTCGGACGTGTCTCTGCTTGTGCGCTCTCACTCTCCACTGCTGGACGACGAGTTTGCACGACGCTCGCCGGCGTGGTGCGCGATGATTCCGTCGTCGCGGCTGGACGTCTTGTCTGTTCTCACTGGGTGTTGGTCGGTGTGTGTGTGTATCAAACACACGGCGCATTCGATGGCGCTCTCTCTCTCTCTCTCTTGGTGGCAGCTACAGGTTTCTCCACTGCTGGATGATTGTTGGGTCGGCACGACGCTCGGTGACGCGGTGCGCGATGATATCGTCGTCGCTCTCCGCTGCTGCTCGTCCTTTCCGATGCTCGCTTGGTCGACGCTTGGCGATTTCCGCCCTTTTACAGGTTGATTGCTTGTCGTCACTCGTCACTCTCTCTTCTCCGTGCTTTCCTTTGTTCGTACAGCTGCCAGCTTCACTCGCTCCGCCAGCCGGAGCACGGCTGAAACCCAGCCTCGACCCAGGTTGAACTCAGACTTCTGTGACTCGAACGACCCCTCCTCGTTCCATCACTTCTCGAGGCACGACGCGCCCCCAGCTCTCTTGTGAGCCCCGTCGCAACGCCGTGTCGCAAGCCGAGTTGCGAGACTGAGCGCGACTCGATCCCGACTGCTCATTCGTGATGTGCGCTTGTGCTTAAACTCAAAACGTGACTCCCCTCTGTGCGCATCTCTTGCGAGAGGAACAAACAGGAAAAACAGATGTCCTCGGAATGTCAGGCACAGACTCCCCCCTGAGACGCTGTCTCCCCGACAGAGCTGTTCTTCACCTAAGGACGGATACTTGCGTTGTGGCCGAAACGTCGTGAGAATTATTTTATAAAGTTTTATTTTATTATTTTATTATTTCAATTATACGTGACTTTACCGAAAGAACCAAGAAGATGAATTCATGAAATGACACATCTCGCAAATTTTATTTCATTTTCATTGATTTTATTATTTTCAAGACACAATATATACAAGTGTATGTGTGTGTGTCTGTGTGTGTGTCTGTGTGTCTGTGTGTGTCTGTGTGTGTCTGTGTGACTGTGTGTGTGTCTGTGTGTGTATGTGTGGTCTGCTGTGTGTGTGTCTGTGTGTGACGTGTGTGTGTGTATGTGTGTGTCTGTGTGTGTGTGTGTGTCTGTGTGTGTATGTGTGTGTCTGTGTGTGTGTCTGTGTGTGTGTGTGTGTGTGTGTCTGTGTGTGTGGTGTGTGTGTGTGTGTGTGTGTGTGTGTGTGTGTGTCTGTGTGTGTGTCTGTGTGTGNCTGTGTGTGTGTGTGTGTATGTCTGTGTGTGTGTGTGTGTGTGTGTGTGTGTGTCTGTGTGTGTGTGTCTGTGTGTGTGTCTGTGTCTGTGTGTTTGTGTGTGTGTGTGTCTGTGTGTGTGTGTGTGTGTCTGTGTGTGTGTGTGTGTGTGTGTGTCTGTGTGTNTGTGTGTGTGTGTATGTGTGTCTGTGTGTGTGTGTGTCTGTGTCTGTGTGTGTCTGTGTGTGTGTGTGTCTGTGTGTGTGTGTGTGTCTGTGTGTGTATGTGTGTGTCTGTGTGTNTGTGTGTGTGTGTATGTGTGTGTGTGTGTGTGTCTGTGTGTGTGTGTGTCTGTGTGTGTGTGTGTGTGTGTGTGTCTGTGTGTGTGTGTGTGTCTGTGTGTGTGTGTGTTTGTGTGTATGTGTGTGTCTGTGTGTGTGTCTGTGTGTGCACTGTGTGTGTGTGTGTATGTGTGTGTCTGTGNGTGTCTGTGTGTGTGTGTGTGTGTGTGTGTGTGTGAGTGTGTTGTGTCTGTGTGTGTGTGTGTGAGTGTGTATGTGTGTGTCTGTGTGTCTGTGTGTGTGTCTGTGTGTGTGTGTGTGTGTCTGTGTGTGTCTGTGTGTGTATGTGTGTGTGTGTGTGTGTGTCTGTGTGTGTGTGTGTGTGTGTGTGTCTGTGTGTGTGTCTGTGTGTGNCTGTGTGTGTCTGTGTGTGTATGTGTGTGTGTGTGTGTGTGTGTGTGTGTGTGTGTCTGTGTGTGTGTGTGTCTGTGTGTGTGTCTGTGTGTGTCTGTGTGTGTCTGTGTGTGTCTGTGTGTGTCTGTGTGTGTATGTGTGTCTNTGTGTGTGTGTCTGTGTGTGTGTCTGTGTGTGTGTGTGTCTGTGTGTGTGTCTGTGTGTGTGTGTGTGATGTGTGTGTGTGTGTCTGTGTGTGTATGTGTGTGTGTGTGTGTGTGTGTGTGTCTTTGGTGTGTGTGTGTGTCTGTGTGTCTGTGTGTGTGTGTGTGTGTCTGTGTGTGTGTGTGTGTGTCTGTGTGTGTGTGTGTGTCTGTGTGTGTGTGTGTGTGTGTGTGTGTGTGTGTATGTGTGTGTGTGTGTGTGTCTGTGTGTGTCTGTGTCTGTGTGTGTCTGTGTGTGTGGTGNCTGTGTGTGTGTGTCTGTGTGTGTATGTGTGTGTCTGTGTGTGTCTGTGTGTGNCGTGTGTGTGTGTGTCTGTGTGTGTGNGTGTCTGTGTGTGTGTGTGTGTGTCNGTGTGTGTCTGTGTGTGTGTGTGNCTGTGTGTGTGTGTGTGTCTGTGTGTGTCTGTGTGTGTGTGTGTGTGGCGCGGGCTGTGTGTGTGTGTGTCTGTGTGTGTGTGTCTGTGTGTGTCTGTGTGTGTGTGTGTGTGTGTACTGTGTGTGTCTGTGTGTGTGTGTGTCTGTGTGACNGTTACCACTCGGGGTACCCCGATGGCTAACGCATCACACCCACAGCTATAGGATACACCCTACAGTTGTTAGTTCTAGTTTTAGTAGTAGAGTAGTAGTAGTNAGTAGTACTGAGTNAGCTAGTAGTNCTAGTTACTAGTACTAGTTAGTAGTAGTAGTACTAGTAGTAGTACTAGTTAGTACTTAGNAGTAGTTAGTAGTTAGTTAGTAGTACTAGTACTAGTACTAGTTAGTGGTACTAGTTACTAGTTAGTAGTTGCTAGTACTAGTTAGTACTACTCACTACTAGTAACTACTACTAACTAGTACTAGTNAGTAGTAGTAGTACTAACTTGTACTAGTTAGTACTAACTAGTACTAGTTAGTACTAACTAGTACAAGTTAGTACTAACTTGTACTAGTTAGTACTAATAGTAGTTAGTACTAGTTAGTTAGTACTAGTTAGTAGTAGTAGTAGTTAGTNAGTAGNAGTAGTACTAGTAGTGTTAGTTAGTNCTAGTAGTGTNAGTAAGTTAGTACTAGTGCTAGTAGTGAGTACTAGTGAGTTGACTAGTGNACTAGTGAGTACTAGTGAGANAGTGAGTACTAGTTAGNGAGTACTAGTAGTNCTAGTTAGTTAGTAGTGAGTACTAGTTAGTGAGTACTAGTTAGTGAGNACTAGTTAGTGAGTACTAGTTAGTAGTTCTAGTTAGTAGTAGTGAGTACTAGTTAGTGAGTACTAGTTAGTGAGTACTAGTTAGTGAGTTCTAGTTAGTTAGTAGTGAGTACTAGTTAGTGAGTACTAGTTAGTGAGTACTAGTGAGTACTAGTTAGTTGCAGGCGGAGTCTGTGAGCTGCATCTCCGACACGACTCTCCCGTCGCTGATTTCCTGCGTCGTGAAGCGGATCGCTCGCTCAGCACACGGCAGCCTAACAGCCACAACAACAACAACAACAACATTGTCAACAACAACATTGTCAACAACATCAACAACTACAACAACAACAACATCACAATAATCAACAACAACACAACAACAACAACAACATCATCAACATTGTCAACAACAACATCATCCAACAACAACATTGNCAACATCAACAACAACATTGTCAACATCAACAACAACAACATCAACAACAACAACAACATCAACAACTACAACAACAACATCATTGTCATCAACAACTACAACATCATAAATAACAACAACAACATCAACAACAACAACAACATTGNCAACAACAACAACATCAACAACAACATCAACAACATCAACAACAACATTGTCNACAACATCAACAACAACATCAACAACAACATCAACAACATCAACAACAACTACAACTATCAACAACAACAACATCATCATCATCAACAACATCAACATCAACATTGACATCATCATCATCAACAACAACATCAACAACAATAACTTCAACAACATCAACAACAACAACANTCAATAACAATCAATGATCAACAACAACAATTAACAATAATTATAATCCGAGTTACCCGCGGTGTCTGTACGTTGCATGGTAACCCAGGGGGTATGTGCTACGTTGCCAGGTAACCCAGGGGGTCTGTGCGCGTTGCCAGTACCCAGGGGGTATGTGACGTTGCCATGGTAACCAGGAGGGTCTGTGCCGTTGCCAGGTAACCCAGGGGGTATGTGCACGTTGACCATGGCAACCCAGGGGTCTGTGACGTTGCCATGGTAACCCAGGAGGGTCTGTGCCGTTGCCAGGTAACCCAGGGGGTATGTGCACGTTGACCATGGTACCCAGGGGGTATGTGCGCGTTGCCATGGTAACCCAGGAGGGTCTGTGCCGTTGCCAGGTAACCCAGGGGGTATGTGCACGTTGACCATGGTACCCAGGGGGTCTGTGACGTTGCCAGTACCCAGGATCTGTGCGCGTTGCCAGTAACCCAGGGGNATGTGCAGTTGCCATGGACCCAGGGGCTGTGTGCGTTGCCATGGTAACCCAGGAGGGTCTGTGCGCGTTGCCATGGTAACCCAGGGGGTATGTGCACGTTGCCATGGTAACCCAGGGGGTCTGTGGCGTTGCCATGGTAACCCAGGGGGTCTGTGTGCGTTGCCAGTTACCTGTCTCTGGCAGAGGAGGAGACGGCGCTCGAGGGAGCTCCACAGAGGCCATGGGGAGGAGGAGNAGGAAGAGACGAGCTCCGCGGTGGGGCCCTGCAATGCAACTCTCCCCCCGGGACCACCACCTGGTCCCCTGCGGAGCTCCACAATAGGGCCCTGCAGTAACTTTCCCCCGGGACCACACCTGGTCCCCCTCGCGGAGCCCACGGATGGGGCCCTGCAATGTATTCTCCAACGGGACCAACCTGGTCCCCTCGCGGAGCTCCGCGGTGGGCCTTGCAATGCAATCCCCCCGGGACCACCACCATCTGACCTCTCACGGAGCTCCGTGCTGGGCCTCTGTTAAATAACTCTCCCCAGTACCATTGCCTCGTCCCCTCGCGGAGCTCGCGTGGGTCTCTTAAAAATCTCTTCCCCCAACACCAACACCCCATCGCTTAGCCTCTCCCCCTGTGTCCCCTCGCGGAGCTCCGCGCTGAGCCACTGCCACCAGCTCTCCCCCAGGACCACCACCTCTCCCCCTCGCTGAGCTCCNCGCTGGGCCACCTGCCTCCGTCGCTCACCTCCGCCGAGGGGCTGCATGNCTCCTGAAGGCGCGAGCNTCACGGGGAGGAGGGAGGAACCGCTCAGGGCGAGGTCCCCTCGGATCCGCGCAGCCTGGGCCCGCACGGCGAGTCCGCNTCAGGACGGAGGAGGCGGTCCGTGGCAGCGTGAGTGAGTGATGATGATGAGTGATTTTGTGAGTGANGNTGATGAGTGGTTGTGAGTGATGATGATGATTGTGNTGATGATTGTGGTTGTGTGTGANGAGTGAGTGAGCGAGGAGTGATTGTGNTGATGATGATGATTGTGNTGATGATTGTGACGATGATTGTGACGATGATTGTGCTGATGATGATGATTGTGANGAGAGNGATTTCTGAAGAACTGCTNCTACACTCAGAGAAACAGGCAGGGTAACAGGTAACATGGAACNTGTGTGGGTGGGTGGGTGAGTGAGTGAGTGGGTGAGTGGNTGAGTGAATGAGTNGTGGNGAGTGAGTGAGGNTGAGTGAGTGAGTGAGTTGAGTGGTGGTNAGTGAGTGGTGGTGNGTGATGGGTGAGTGGTGGTGGTGGNTGAGTGGNTGGGTGGTGGGTGAGTGGGAGTGAGTGGTGGTNAGTGNGTGAGTAGTGAGTGAGTGGTGGTGTGTGTNANTGGTGGTGGTGGGGGTGGTGGGTGGTGGTGAGTGAGTGAGTGGTCCANAGTGAGTGGTNAGTGAGTGGAGTGAGTGAGGGTGGGGGTGAGTGGTGAGTGAGTGGGGGGTGGGGTTGTGGTGAGTGTGGTGGTGGNTGGGTGGGTGAGTGGGTGGTGGGTGGTGAGTGGGTGGTGGGTGGGTGGGTGGTGAGTGGTGGTGGTGGTGGGTGGTGTGAAGTGNTGGTGGTGGATGGTGAGTGNGGTGTGTTGGTGGGTGGGACGTGAGTGAATGGGTGAGTGGGGTGGTGATCGGGTGATCGAGTGGTGAGTGTGAATGGTGGGTGGATGGTGGTGNGTGAGTGGNTGGGTGGGTGANGTGTNGTGTNAGTGACTGAGTGNGTGGTGCGTGGCGAGGGTGTGAGTCGCGAGTAGTGGTGGTGGTGTGTGACGTGGTGTGTGTAGTGGTNGTGGTGGTGAGTGGTGGGTGAGAGTATGTGGTNGTGGTGGGTNAGGTGGTGGGTGGGTGGGTGAGTGNGTGNGTGGGGTGAGTNGTGGTGGTGGTGGGTGAGTGGTTTGGTAGTGTGTGGTGTAGTGAGTGAGGCTGGNTGGTGGGTGGTAGTGGTGGTGTGGGATGGTGAGTGGGTGTAGTGGTGGTGTTTAGTGTGTGGTGGGTGAGTTATGTAGTGNGTGAGTGGTNAGTGGTGAGTGACGTGGTGNTGAGTGGTGGTGGTGANTGGTAGAGTGAGCTCTCTGGTGGTGAGTGAGTGTGAGTGAATGGGTGAGTGGTGTGGGNGAGTAAGTGGGTGAGTGGGTGGGTAAGTGGAGGAGTGAGTGGGGTGAGTGAGTGGGTNATGGGTGAGTGAGTGGGTGAGTGGTGAGTGAGAGGGAGCAACGCTNGATCACCTTGGTCAGTTGCTGACTGATCGCTGCCCNCGGTGCGCCAAGNCTCTCGTCACCNGCACCNCACTCACTNGAGCCCCACTGACCNCAACCACTCACCTGTCACACTCACTACTCACTCACTCACCACCCTCTCACTCACCACACTCACCACTCACCCACCCACTCACACTCACCCACCCANTCACCCGGGGGATGGAGACCACACTCACCACTCACCANTCACCCACCCACCCACCCACCCACCTACTCACCCCCCACTCACCCACCACTCACCCACCACTCACCCACCCCACTCACACCCACCNACTACACCCCACTCACCCACTCACTCACNCACCACCCACTCACCCACTCCCCACCACCACCCACACCCACCCACCACTCACTCACCACTCANCCNCACCCACTCACACCCACCCACCACTCACCCACACACTCACCACTCACACCCACCNACCCACTCACCACCACTCACACTCACCACCACTCACCACCACTCACCANCACTCACTCACTCACCACCACCCACCCACCCACTCACCACTCACCACCCACCACCACCACTCACNCACCACTCACCCACTCACCCACCCACCACCACCACCCACTCACCCACCCACCACCCANTCACCACTCACTCACCCACCACCCACTCACACCACCACTCCCACCACCACTACCACCCACNACTCACCCACTCACTCACCACCACCACCACCATTCCACCACCACCACCACTCACCCACTCACCCACCCACTCACTCACCCACCACCCACCACTCACCCACTCATGACTCACCACNCACCACTCACTCACCACTCACCCACTCACTCACCCACTCACTCACTCACTCACNCACCCACTCACTCACCACTCACNCACTCACCCACTCACTCACCNACCCTGTTTTACCCACTCANCCACTCACTCACACACTCACTCACTCACCCACTCACCCACCCACCCACTCACCTCATACTCACGCTGGCTGTGTCGTGGTCGATGTGTGGCTCTTCACNTGAGCCCCGGCTCGGAGAGCCTCACCNAGAGCCTCGCTCGGCTCCAACCCAGCAGGGACTGACTCGTGNCTAAGCCAGGAGCCTTTGCTGAGCAGCTGTGACAGGATCACAGCCTGTGCCNACACACACACAGACACACACACAGACAAACACACACAAACACACACTACACACACAGACACACACAGACACACACNGACACACACACNTATGTGGCACACACGTGAGCACACACACACACAGACACACACACAGACACACACACACACACACACAGACACACACACAGACACAGCACAGATACACACACACACACACACAGACACACAGACACACACAGATNCACACACACACAGACACACCACACACACACAGACACACACACACAGACACACACACACACACACAGACACACACACAAACAGACACACACACACAGACACACACAGACACACACAGAGNTACAACAACAACCGCCATTCGCCACTAAGTGGCGGTGACGTCACCACGACGCTTGTGCCAGGCCAAGTGCACCTTGAGGCTACCACGTGAAGTGTCGAACGCCCGCTGGCAGGAGGTCACGGGCTGACCCAGCAGGTGCCACGGGTCGACTGACTGAGATGACCGAGATGACTGGCTGATGCACCACCTGTGCCCCNACTGTACCAACTTGCTGTGCTTTAGCCACCCGGCGCTCCGCTCGTTGTTGTGAGCGTTGCTCCTCCGCCCTCCGTTGTTGTTAGCGACTGCCTCCAACTGCTCACTCACTCACCCACCCACCACTCACTCACTCACCCACCACTCACTCACCCACCCACTCACTCACTCACCACTCACCACTCACTCACCNACTCACTCGTTGACTTANCCACCCACCCACTCACTCACCCACCCACCACTCATCCACCCACTCACTCACTCACCCACTCANTACCCACTCACTCAGTCACTCACTCACTCACCCACCCACCCACTCACTCACTCACCCACTCACTCACCCACTCACCTGTAAGTGCTCCCTCTGTAGGGTGGACAACTTCTCACGGAGTTGCTCCACCTTAGACTCCATTTCGGGGCGTGAGCTGGCGAAGTCGTCCATCCAGCGGTGGACGTCAGCCAGCCGCCTCTCAACATCCACCCTCAGCAAACACTCACCCTCCAGCCTGGGGGTGAGTGGGGGGTGGGTGAGTGGGTGAGTGAGTGAGTGAGTGGGTGAGCGGGTGAGTAGGTGGGTGGGTGAGTGGGTGAGTGGGTGAGTGGATGAGTGGGTGAGTAGGTGGGTGAGTGGATGAGTGGGTGAGTGAGGTGGGTGAGTGAGTGGTGAGTGGGTGAGTGATTGGGTGAGTGGGTGAGTGAGTGGGTGGNTGGGTGGGTGAGTGGGTGAGTGGGTGGGTGGGAGGGTGAGTAAATGGGTGAGTGGGTGAGTGGGTGGNTGGGTGAGTGAGTGAGTGGGTGAGTGAGTGAGTGAGTAGGTGGGTGAGTGGGTGAGTGGTGGGTGAGTGAGTGAGTGAGTGGGTGAGTGGGTGTGTGAGTGAGTAGATTGAGTGAGTGAGTGGGTGAATGGGTGTGTGAGTGAGTGATTGGGTGAGTGAGTGGGTGTGTGAGTGAGTGNTGAGTGAGTGAGTGGGTGAGTGAGTGGTCTACAGGAGTTTGTGGGTTAATCCCTGACCCTGTGAGATGTTGACTACCTCGCCTGGTCTACAGGAGGTCGTGGGTGATCCTGGCTTACCCTGTAAGATGTTGACTACCTGCCTGGTCTACAGGAGGTCGTGGGTTCAATCCTGTGTGAGTGTTGACTGCCTGGTCTACAGGAGGTCGTGGGTTCAATCCCTGGACCCTGTGAGATGTTGACTACCTGCCTGGTCTACAGGAGGTNGTGGGTTCAATCCNGGGTGAGATGTTGAGTGGTCTACAGGAGGTCGTGGGTTCGATCCCGGACCCTGTGAGATGTTGACTACCTCGCCTGGACTACAGGAGGTCGTGGGTTCAATCCCTGGACCCTGTGAGATGTTGACTACCTCGCCTGGTCTACAGGAGGTCGTGATGGGATCGAACCCACGACCTCCTGTGTACCAGGCGAGGTAGTCAACATCTCTCCAAGCCACTGTGGGTTCCGCACCGTTCCCGTGCCCTCCCCTAGGTCGACTCAGCCTTGAGTAGTGACGGTCACTGTGGCCTCACCTCGCTTTGTAGTCGTCAGCGGAGCTCTGCGTCTGCTGCACGGCCAGGTGGAGGCGGCAGGTTTGGATCTCCAGAGGCAGAACCTGCAGCAATAGCAGCAGCAGCAGCAGTAGTATCATCATCAGCAGTAGTATCATCAGCAGCAGCAGTATCATCATCAGCAGTAGTATCATCATCATCAGCAGTANTANTATCATCATCAGCAGCANTAGTAGTATCATCATCATCAGCAGCAGTAGTAGCAGCAGTAGTAGTAGCAGCTGCAGCAACAGTAGCAGTAGTAGCAGCAGTAGTAGTAGCAGCAGTAGTATCATCATCATCATCATCACCACCACCACCACCACCATTCTCACCACCACCACCATCACCACCACACTACCCACACCACCATCACCATCACTACCACTACCACATCACCACCACCACCGTCACCACCCACCATCACCACACACACACCACCACCATCACCACCACACACTCACCACCACCATCACACCACCACCACACACACTACCACTCCACCACCACCACCACCATCACCACCACCACCACCACCCCGTCACCACCACACTCACCACACTCACCACACTCACACCACCATCACCACCACCATCACCACCACCCACCACCATCACCACCACCACCCCACCACACACTCACCACCACCCACCACTACACACCACCATCACCACCACCACCACACACACTCACCACCACACACTCACCACCACCAACCCCAACCACCACACCACCACACTCACCACACTCACCACACTACCACCACACTCACCACACTCACCACCCCNACCACCACCACCCCCGTCACCTGCATTGTGGCTTCTCGCTGTTTGAGTTCTGCTGCGTTCCAAGCGACTGGGTTCCAACGCCCCGGGACGAGGTCCTCCATCAGCTCCATCAGCTGCTCCACCTGAGACTTGTAGGTGCTCCACAAAGTGCCTACACCACTCATGTAGCTGCCCAGTGGTGGTGGTGAGGGTGGTGGTGAGTGTGGTGGTGAGTGTGGTGAGAGTGGTGGTGAGTGTGGTGGTGAGTGTGGTGGTGAGTGTGGTGAGTGTGGCGAGTGTGGTGGTGAGTGTGGTGAGTGTGGTGAGTGAGTGTGGTGGTGAGTGTGGTGAGTGTGGTGANTGAGTGTGAGTGTGAAGTGTGGTGAGTGTGGTGAGTGTATGGTGAGTGTGGTGGTGAGTGNGGTGAGTGTGGTGGTNAGGGTGGTGGTGAGTGTGGTGAGTGGGTGAGAGTGGTGGTGAGTGTGGTGGTGAGGAGNGTNGTGAGCGTGTGTGGTGAGTGTGGTGAGTGTNGTGAGTGTGGTGAGTGTGGTGAGTGGTGGTGGTNAGTGNNGTGAGTGTGGTGGGTGAGTGTGTGGTGAGTAGGTGAGTGTTGTGTNAGTGTGGTGAGGTGGTGGTGAGTGGTGAGTGTGGTAGTGGTGTGAGTGAGTGTGGTGAGTGTGGTGTGGAGTGTGGTGAGTGTGGTGAGTGTGGTGAGTGTGTGGTGAGTGTGGTGAGTGTGGTGGTGAGTGGTGGTGAGTGTGGTGAGNGGGTGAGAGGGTGGTGAGTGTGGTGGTGAGTAGTGGTGAGTGGTGAGCGGTGTGGGTGGTGAGGTGGTGAGTGTGAGTGTGGTGATGTGAGTGGTATGTGAGTGGAGTGAGTGNGGTGAGTGGTGTGTGGTNAGTGTNGTGATGCGTGNGGTGAGTGTGAGTGAGTGTGGGTGAGTGNGGTGAGTGGTGTGAGGAGGTGAGTGTNGTGAGGGGGAGTGTGAGTGTGGTGAGTAGGAGTTGTTGNTGAGTGTGTGAGTGTGAGTGTGTGAGTGGGGTGAGTGTNTGAGTGGTGGTGGTNAGTGTGGTGGTGAGTGTGAGTGTGGTGGTGAGTGTGGTGAGTGGTGAGCGTGGTGGTGGTGAGTGTNGTGGTGAGTGTGGTGAGTGGTGANTGTGGTGGTGAGTGTGGTGGTGAGTGTGGTGAGTGTGGTGGTGAGTGTGGTGGTGAGTGCGTGTGGTGGTGGTGTGGTGAGTGGTGTGGTGAGTGTGGTGGTGGTGAGTGGTGAGTGTGGTGAGTGTGGTGGTGAGTGTGNTGAGTGTGGTGAGTGGTGGTGAGTGTGGGGGTGGTGGTGGTGTGNGGTGAGTGTTGGTGGTGGTGGTGAGTGGTGAGTGTGGTGGTGAGTGTGGTGGTGGGGTGGTGAGTTGGTGGTGAGTGTGGTGGTGAGGTGGTGGTGAGGGTGAGCGTGTGGTGAGTGTGNTGAGTGTGGTGAGTGAGTGTAGNGGTGAGTGTAGTGGTGTAGTGTGTGGTGAGTGGTGAGTGTGTGTAGTGTGTGAGTGGTGGAGTGTGCTGGTNAGGTNGTGAGTGTGGTNAGGAGTGGTGAGCGTGTGGTGAGNGTAGTAGTGGTGAGTGTGGTGAGTGTGGTAGGTGAGTGTGGTGAGTGTGTGGTGAGTGTAGTGGTGGTGTGGTGGTGAGTGTGGTGGTGAGTGTGGTGGTGGTGAGTGTGGTGTGGTGGTGTTGGTGTGGTGGTGTGGTGATGGTTGTGTGGGTAGTGTAGTGGTGGGNTGGTGGTGAGTGTGGTGGTGAGTGTAGNGGTGGTGAGTGTGGTGGTGAGTGTGGTGGTGAGTGTGGTGAGTGGTGAGTGTGGTGTGGTGGTGTTGGTGTGGTGGTGGTGGTGATGGTTGTGTGGGTAGTGTAGTGGTGGGGTGGTGGTGAGTGTGGTGGTGAGTGTGGTGGTGAGTGTGGTGAGCGTAGTGGTGAGTGTGGTGGTGGGAATGAGGTCCANGTCCACCAGGAGCTCCACTTACAGGATCTAAGCCGCCTCTCGAGGCACCAGCAGNTGTTGTTCATTGAAGCACTCCACGTTCTACTANGAGTGGACACGTGGTCACGTGGTCAGGGTCTAGATCCTCCTGGAGGATTCTAGAAGGTGGGCGTGGACAGGAGGCGGAGCCAGTCACGACCGCAGAGGATCTAAGCCGGGTCCTCATTGTTGTTCTCAATCTAGTTTTACGTTTACTAGGAATGTAGTGGTCAGTGTCGGGGTCAGTCTCCTGGAGATTCTAGAGGTGGGCGTGGAAGGAGGGAGCCGGTGATCTAGGCCGGGTCTCCCAGAGGCACCGGCGGTTGTTGTTCATCCTGAAGAATTTACGTCACAGGTCTTACTAGGACTCCACACGTGGTCACATGGTCAGTGTCTAGATCCTCCTGGAGGATTCTGGGAGGTGGGCGTGGACAGGAGGCGGAGCCAGCCACGACCGCAGAGGATCTAAGCCGGGTCCTCCATTGTTGTTCATCCTCACTAATCTACGTCTTACGTTCTACTAGGAGTGGTCACGTGGACACGTGGTCGGGGTCTAGATCCTCCTGGAGGATTCTGGGAGGTGTGCGTGGCCAAGAGGCAGAGCTGGTCACGACCACGGAGAATCTAAGCCGGGTCTCCCAGAGGCACCGGCGGTTGTTGTTCATCCTGAAGCACTCACGTTCTACTAGGAGTGGTCACGTGGTCACGTGGTCGGGGTCTAGATCCTCCTGGAGGATTCTAGAAGGTGGGCGTGGCCAAGGGCATAGCCGGTCACACCGCAGAGGATCTCAGCCGGGTCTCCAGAGGCACCGGCGGTTGTTGTTCATCCTGAAGAACTCCACGTTCTACTAGGAGTGGTCACGTGGTCACGTGGTCGGGGTGTAGATCCTCTGGAGGATTCTGGGAGGTGGGCGTGGCCAAGGGCAGAGCCGGTCACACCGTGGAGGAGAGAAGCCGGGTCTCCCAGAGGCACCGGTGATTGTTGTTCATCCTGAACGACTCCACGTTCTACTAGGGGTAGTCACGTGGTCACGTGGTCAGGTTCTAGATCCCTCTGGAGGATTCTNGGGATCTAAGCGGGTCTCCGAGGATCCGCGGTTGTGTTCATCTGAAGGACTACGTTCCACGTTCTCTAGGAGTGGTCATCCTGAGGGTCCAATTCTATGAGTGGTACGTGTGGGTGACTCTGGAGGATTCTGGGTGGGTGTGGCCAGGAGGCTGAGCCGGTCAGTGGAGGGGAGAAGCCGGGTAGAGGCAAGCGGTTGTTGTTCATCCTGAAGACCCACGTCCTACTAGGGGTCACGGGTCACGTGGACGGGGTTTAGATCCTGCTGGAGGATTCTGGGAGGTGGGCTGTGTCTGTGTGTGTATCTGGTGTGGTGTGTGACTGTGGTGTCTGTGGTGTCTCTGGTGNGTCTGGTGTGGCTGTGTATGTATCTGTGGTGTACTGTTCTGGTGTGTATCTGTGTGTGTTGTGTGCTGTTGTCTCTGTGGTCTGTTAATGTATATGTGTGTCTGTGTGTGTGTCTGTGTGTGTCTGTGTGTGTGTGTCTGTGTGTGTGTATCTGTGTGTGTGNCTGTGTGTGTGTCTGTGTGTGTCTGTGTGTCTGTGTGTGTGTGTGTGGTGTGGTGGTGTGTATATATCTGTGTGTGTGTGTGTAGCTCCTCACGAGTTGAGTTTCTCTTGTGACCCACTGCTCCTCTCCTCTGCGTCGATCACTGCCAGCGGAGGCTTCGCCCTGGAGCCAAAACCCGGAGCGGATTCCCAACCGGATCCAGATCCAATCCCAATCCCATCCCAATCCCGATCCCAATCCAGACCCAAATCCCGGTCCAGACTCAAATCCAGATCCAAGTCCAATCCCGGCAGCAAAACCAGGACCAGATCTCAATCCGGATCCCGATCCAATCTCCCCGTAGCCAAAACCAGGACCAGATCCCAATCCGGATAACGATTCAAATCGGGATCCGATCCAATCCCGGCAGCAAAACCAGGACCAGATGCAAATCCGGATCCCACTCCAATCTCCCCGTAGCCAAAACCAGGACCGGATCCCGATCTGATCCGAGCCGATGTCACCGCCTCGGCCAGTAGCGAGTGGATCTCCGTGCCGAAGCCAAAACCCGAAGCGGATCCAGCCCGAGGCGTCGGACTAACGAGATCCGATCCTCCCCGTGGCGGCGATCCGCTCCGGGATTCGCCAACGGCCCAACGGGCGGATGCGCCGTGGCTCCCGATCCAAAACCCGGCGGGAATCCAGATTCAAAGCGTAGTCCGGATCCAGATCCGCGTGATCCGCTCCGGGTTTGCCGGTCGACCAGCCACGGCTGCCTGAGAGTTGGAGGCGGTGGTGGAGGCGGTGATCGACGCCGCACAAAACCCGGAGTGGATCTCCGTGGATCCGGCTCGCCAAGACGCGGCTGCTGGGGTCCATTTGGATCGGGATCGTTCTGATGGGGGGTGGAGGGGGGGGATAGAGGCAGAGGCAAGATGAGCCCAGGTAGCCTCTGGCTGGGCAGTAGGGGCAAGTGCTGTCACAAAGATAAAGACCCTCCCAGGTAGCCTCTGGATGGGTTGTAGGGGCAAGTGCTGTCACACAGACAAAGATAAGACCACCCAGGTAGCTTCTAGCAGGGCTGTAGGGCAAGTGCTGTCACACAGACAAAGATAAAGACCCCCAGGTAGCCTCTGGATGGGTTGTAGGGGCAAGTGCTGTCACACAGACAAAGATAAAGACCCCCCAGGTAGCCTCTGGATGGGTTATACGGGCAAGTGCTGTTACTTAAACAGGCAAAGGTAAAGACCCCCAGGTAGACTCAAGTAAGGATGTAGGGGCAAGTGCTGTCACACAGACAAAGCTCCCCCAGTAGCCTCTAGCAGGCTGTAGGGGCAAGTGCTGTCACACAAAGTTCCCCCAGGTAGCCTCTAGCAGGGCAGTAGGGGCAAGTGCTGTCACACAGGCAAAGCTCCCCCAGGTAGCCTCAAGTAGGGCAGTAGGGGCAAGTGCTGTCACACAGGCAAAGCTCCCCAGGTAGCCTCAAGTAGGGCAGTAGGGGCAAGTGCTGTCACACAGGCAAGATAAAAACCCCCAGGTAGCCTCTGGATGGGTTATAGGGGCAAGTGCTGTCACACAGACAAAGATCCCCCAGGTAGCCTCTAGCAGGGCAGTAGGGCAAGTGCTGTCACACAGACAAAGATCCCCAGGTAGCCTCTAAGATGCTGTAGGGGCAAGTGCTGTTAGCAGCAGCGCCTATGGAGGCTACCGGCGCTGTGGCTACACACACAGAGTGGGTGGCCACCAGCACCACCACTACCACCACTACCACCACTACCACCACCACTACGACCACCACAACCACCAACACTACCACCACCACCACTACACCACAACCACCAATACTACCACCACAACCACAACACTACCACCACCACTACCACACCACTACCACTAAAACCACTACCACCAACACCACCACCACACCACTACCACCACCACACTACCACCACACCACCACCACTACCACCACACACCACACCACCACTACCACCACTACACCACTACCACCACACACCACCACTACACCACTACCACCACTACCACCACCACTACGACACCAACACTACCACACAACCACCACCACTACCACCACTACCACCACCCACCACCTACCACCACCCACTACACCACTACCACCACCACTACGACCACCAACACTACCACCACCACCTACCACCACAACCACCACCACTACCACCACTACCACCACAACCAACTACCACCACCACCACTACCACTACCACCACCACCACTACCACCACCACTACCACCACTACCACCAACACTACCACCACCACCGCTACCACCACAACCACCAACCTACCACCACCACCACTACCACCAACACTACCACCACCACCACTACCACCACTACCACCAACACTACCACCACTACC
>WFAB01002628.1:25000-30884 GCA_018977245.1 Lethenteron camtschaticum | reverse complement strand
CATCAACAACAACATCAACAACATCAACAACCAACCATCAACAACATCAACAACATCACTAAACAACATCAACAACATCAACATCAACAACATCAACAACAACATCACTTACATCACTCAACAACATCAACAACATCAACAACAACATCAACAACATCACTAAACAACATCAACATCAACAACATCAACACTCAACAACATCAACAACATCAACAACATCCAACAACATTAACAACATCAACAACATCAACAACATCATCAACAACATCACCAACATCACTCAACAACATCAACAACATCAACAACATCAACAACATCAACACTCAACAACATCAACAACATCAACAACATCAACAACATCAACACTCAACAACATCAACAACATCAACACTAACATCACTCAACAACATCAACAACATCACTACTAACATCAACAACATCAACACTAACATCAACAACATCACTCAACAACATCAACAACATCAACATCATCAACACTCAACAACATCAACAACATCAACAACATCATCAACATCAACACTCAACAACATCAACAACATCATCAACATCAACAACATCAACAACATCAACAACATCATCAACATCAACAACATCATCAACAACATCACTACTAACATCAACAACATCAACATCAACAACAACATCAACAACATCACTACTAACATCATTAAACAACATCAACAACATCAACAACATCAACATCATCACTAACAACATCAACAACATCACTCAACAACATCAACAACACTATGGGGACCTCATTTGCCAGTAAAAATATGATAATTGGTTCTTTACCCTTCTATCTGGCAACAAAACTGACACCTTTTTGCAAGGAGTCATGTTTGCATAGACCGCAATACCTGCAGTCATAATACAAACAAAAGAACATAACTCTGATAATGTGCACTGTCCTTGAAGTTGATTGGTCCACACCCGAGACAGCTTTCCTTAGAGCCTAGTCTCATATGGGTTGGACCAGATGACGCCAAAAGGCGCATCTGGTCCAACCCATATGAGACTAGGCTCTAAGGAAAGCTGTCTCGGGTGTGGACCAATCAACTTCAAGGACAGTGCACATTATCAGAGTTATGTTCTTTTGTTTGTATTATGACTGCAGGTATTGCGGTCTATGCAAACATGACTCCTTGCAAAAAGGTGTCAGTTTTGTTGCCAGATAGAAGGGTAAAGAACCAATTATAACATCAACAACATCAACAACATCACTTAGAACATCATCACTCAACAACATCAACAACATCATCACTAACATCACTAACATCACTACTACCATCATTAAACATCAACATCACTACTAACATCACTAACATCAGCTGATGTTGATGATGATGCTGCTGCTGCTGATGATGATGATGCTGCTGATGAGTGGGGTGGGTCAGTGGGTGAGTGAGTGGGTGAGTGAGTGAGTGGGTGAGTGGGTGGGTGAGTGGGTGGGTCAGTGAGTGAGTGAGTGGGTGGGTGGGTGAGTGAGTGAGTGGGTGGGTGAGTGGGTGGGTGAGTGGGTGGGTGGGTGGGTGAGTGGGTGAGTGGTGAGTGAGTGGGTGGGTGGGTGAGTGGGTGAGTGAGTGGGTCAGTGGGTGAGTGAGTGGGCGAGTGGGTGGGTGGGTGAGTGAGTGGGTGGGCGAGTGGGTGAGTGAGTGGGTGGGTGGGTGAGTGGGTGGGTGGGTGTGTGAGTGGGTGGGTGAGTGGGTGAGTGGGTGGGTGGGTGAGTGAGTGGGTGGGCGAGTGGGTGGGTGAGTGGGTGAGTGGGTGGGTGGGTGAGTGGGTGAGTGGGTGGGTGGGTGAGTGGGCGAGTGGGTGGGTGAGTGAGTGGGTGGGTGGGTGAGTGGGCGAGTGGGTGGGTGAGTGAGTGAGTGAGTGGGTGGGTGAGTGGGTGGGTGGGTGAGTGGGTGAGTGGGTGGGTGAGTGGATGGGTGAGTGAGTGGGTGGGTGAGTGAGTGGGTGGGTGAGTGGGTGGGTGGGTGAGTGGGTGAGTGGGTGAGTGAGTGGGTGAGTGGGTGAGTGGATGGGTGAGTGGGCGAGTGGGTGGGTGAGTGAGTGGGTGGGTGAGTGGGCGAGTGGGTGAGTGAGTGGGTGGGTGAGTGGGTGGGTGGGTGAGTGGGTGAGTGGGTGGGTGGGTGAGTGGGTGAGTGAGTGGGTGAGTGAGTGGGTGGTGGGTGAGTGGGTGAGTAGTGGTGCTGTCCACCCACTGCTGATGATGATGATGCTGATGATGATGCTGCTGCTGCTGATGATGCTGCTGCTGATGATGATACTACTGCTGATGATGATGCTGATGATGATGCTG
Organism: Lethenteron camtschaticum; assembly: GCA_018977245.1. Taxonomy (NCBI): domain Eukaryota; kingdom Metazoa; phylum Chordata; class Hyperoartia; order Petromyzontiformes; family Petromyzontidae; genus Lethenteron; species Lethenteron camtschaticum. The sequence goes on along the minus strand of WFAB01002628.1, from coordinate 28,558 downwards.
CTGATGATGATGGTGCTGATGATGCTGCTGCTGCTGATGATGCTGCTGCTGATGATGATGCTGATGATGCTGCTGCTGATGATGATGCTGCTGCTGATGATGCTGATGATGCTGATGATGATGATGCTGCTGCTGCTGATGATGCTGATGATGATGCTGCTGATGATGCTGATGATGATGCTGCTGATGATGATGCTGATGATGCTGATGATGATTTCTCACCCTTTGAGGTGCTTTTGGAAGCTCCCAATTCCCCATTCTCTGGCTCCGAAACGCGTCCTGGAACTAAGAGCGAGAAACCCACAACCACCACCAGGGGGCGATAAAGCACTGAGTACTCACCAGACTAAGGCTCCCACAGGGTTCAGTGTTAATCACTAAGACTCCCACAGGGTTCAGTGTTAATCAGTGAGGCTCCCACAGGGTTCAGTGTTAATCAGTGAGGCTCCCACAGGGTTCAGTGTTAATCACTGAGACTCCCACAGGGTTCAGTGTTAATCAGTGAGGCTCCCACAGGGTTCAGTGTTAATCAGTGAGACTCCCACAGGGTTCAGTGTTAATCAGTGAGACTCCCACAGGGTTCAGTGTTAATCAGTGAGGCTCCCACAGGGTTCAGTGTTAATCAGTGAGACTCCCACAGGGTTCAGTGTTAATCAGTGAGACTCCAACAGGGTTCAGTGTTAATCAGTGAGGCTCCCACAGGGTTCAGTGTTAATCAGTGAGACTCCCACAGGGTTCAGTGTTAATCAGTGAGACTCCCACAGGGTTCAGTGTTAATCAGTGAGACTCCCACAGGGTTCAGTGTTAATCACTGAGACTCCAACAGGGTTCAGTGTTAATCAGTGAGGCTCCCACAGGGTTCAGTGTTAATCAGTGAGACTCCCACAGGGTTCAGTGTTAATCACTGAGACTCCCACAGGGTTCAGTGTTAATCAGTGAGACTCCCACAGGGTTCAGTGTTAATCACTGAGACTCCCACAGGGTTCAGTGTTAATCACTGAGACTCCCACAGGGTTCAGTGTTAATCACTGAGGCTCCCACAGGGTTCAGTGTTAATCAGTGAGGCTCCCACAGGGTTCAGTGTTAATCACTGAGGCTCCCACAGGGTTCAGTGTTAATCAGTGAGACTCCCACAGGGTTCAGTGTCAATCACTGAGGCTCCCACAGGGTTCAGTGTTAATCACTGAGACTCACACAGGGTTCAGTGTTAATCAGTGAGACTCCCACAGGGTTCAGTGTTAATCAATGAGACTCCCACAGGGTTCAGTGTTAATCAGTGAGGCTCCCACAGGGTTCAGTGTTAATCAGTGAGACTCACACAGGGTTCAGTGTTAATCAGTGAGACTCCCACAGGGTTCAGTGTCAATCACTGAGGCTCCCACAGGGTTCAGTGTTAATCAGTGAGACTCCCACAGGGTTCAGTGTTAATCAGTGAGGCTCCCACAGGGTTCAGTGTTAATCAGTGAGACTCCCACAGGGTTCAGTGTTAATCACTGAGACTCCCACAGGGTTCAGTGTTAATCACTGAGACTCCCACAGGGTTCAGTGTTAATCAGTGAGGCTCCCACAGGGTTCAGTGTTAATCACTGAGGCTCCCACAGGGTTCAGTGTTAATCAGTCAGACTCCCACAGGGTTCAGTGTTAATCAGTGAGGCTCCCACAGGGTTCAGTGTTAATCAGTGAGGCTCCCACAGGGTTCAGTGTTAATCGGTGAGGCTCCCACAGGGTTCAGTGTTAATCAGTGAGACTCCCACAGGGTTCAGTGTTAATCAGTGAGACTCCCACAGGGTTCAGTGTTAATCACTGAGACTCCCACAGGGTTCAGTGTTAATCAGTGAGACTCCCACAGGGTTCAGTGTTAATCACTGAGACTCCCACAGGGTTCAGTGTTAATCAGTGAGACTCCCACAGGGTTCAGTGTAAATCAGTGAGGCTCCCACAGGGTTCAGTGTTAATCGGTGAGGCTCCCACAGGGTTCAGTGTTAATCACTGAGACTCCCACAGGGTTCAGTGTTAATCACTGAGACTCCCACAGGGTTCAGTGTTAATCAGTGAGGCTCCCACAGGGTTCAGTGTTAATCACTGAGACTCCCACAGGGTTCAGTGTTAATCACTGAGACTCCCACAGGGTTCAGTGTTAATCACTGAGACTCCCACAGGGTTCAGTGTTAATCAGTGAGACTCCCACAGGGTTCAGTGTTAATCACTGAGACTCCCACAGGGTTCAGTGTTAATCAGTGAGACTCCCACAGGGTTCAGTGTAAATCAGTGAGGCTCCCACAGGGTTCAGTGTTAATCGGTGAGGCTCCCACAGGGTTCAGTGTTAATCACTGAGACTCCCACAGGGTTCAGTGTTAATCACTGAGACTCCCACAGGGTTCAGTGTTAATCAGTGAGGCTCCCACAGGGTTCAGTGTTAATCGGTGAGGCTCCCACAGGGTTCAGTGTTAATCACTGAGACTCCCACAGGGTTCAGTGTTAATCACTGAGGCTCCCACAGGGTTCAGTGTTAATCACTGAGACTCCCACAGGGTTCAGTGTTAATCAGTGAGACTCCCACAGGGTTCAGTGTTAATCAGTGAGACTCCCACAGGGTTCAGTGTTAATCAGTGAGGCTCCCACAGGGTTCAGTGTTAATCAGTGAGACTCCCACAGGGTTCAGTGTTAATCAGTGAGACTCCCACAGGGTTCAGTGTTAATCAGTGAGACTCCCACAGGGTTCAGTGTAAATCAGTGAGGCTCCCACAGGGTTCAGTGTTAATCGGTGAGGCTCCCACAGGGTTCAGTGTTAATCACTGAGACTCCCACAGGGTTCAGTGTTAATCACTGAGACTCCCACAGGGTTCAGTGTTAATCAGTGAGGCTCCCACAGGGTTCAGTGTTAATCGGTGAGGCTCCCACAGGGTTCAGTGTTAATCACTGAGACTCCCACAGGGTTCAGTGTTAATCACTGAGACTCCCACAGGGTTCCAGTGTTAATCACTGAGGCTCCCACAGGGTTCAGTGTTAATCAGTGAGGCTCCCACAGGGTTCAGTGTTAATCAGTGAGACTCCCACAGGGTTCAGTGTTAATCAGTGAGACTCCCACAGGGTTCAGTGTTAATCAGTGAGACTCCCACAGGGTTCAGTGTTAATCAGTGAGGCTCCCACAGGGTTCAGTGTTAATCAGTGAGGCTCCCACAGGGTTCAGTGTTAATCAGTGAGGCTCCCACAGGGTTCAGTGTTAATCACTGAGACTCCCACAGGGTTCAGTGTTAATCAGTGAGACTCCCACAGGGTTCAGTGTTAATCAGTGAGACTCCCACAGGGTTCAGTGTTAATCAGTGAGGCTCCCACAGGTTCAGTGTTAATCAGTGAGGCTCACAGAGCCAGACTGAGGCTCCCACATACGTCACTCACCTGCTGAGCGCTGTGATTGGTCGACATCTTGGCCTCTGTGTCCGACGCCACGGGACCGGTACCTCGCCCAGCAAAGTTGCTGATAAGCTTGGTCGGTTGCCCTGGGCGACGCGATCCGGAATCGTTTATTTGTAATCGCGGGAATCGATTCCCTCGTTC
>WFAB01002628.1:0-20000 GCA_018977245.1 Lethenteron camtschaticum | reverse complement strand
TCCCTGTGTCTGTGTGTGTGTGTCTGTGTGTGTGTCTCTGTGTCTGTGTGTGTGTGTGTCTGTGTGTGTCTGTGTGTTTGTCTGTATGTGTGTGTGTCTGTCTGTGTGTCTCTGTGTGTCTGTGTCTGTGTCCCTGTGTCTGTGTGTGTGTGTCTGTGTGTGTGTCTGTATGTGCTACAGTGCCGGTAGCCTTCATAGGCGCTGCTGCTTCTACTCGTTTACAGCACTTGCCCCTACAGCCAAGCTAGAGGCTACCTGGGGCCGCCTTTGTCTGTGTGACGATCGCGAGGCCTCTAAGCGAGGCACTAATGGGACACGAATCGATCTCGTGCAGGATCGTGATGCTAATGGACTTAAGTGAGTGGGTGAGTACGTGGGTGGGTGAGTGAGTGAGTGGGTGGGTGAGTGGGTGGGTGAGTGGGTGGGTGGGTGGGTGAGTGGGTGGGTGAATGGGTGGGTGAGTGGGTGGGTGGGTGGGTGAGTGGGTGGGTGAGTGGGTGGGTGGGTGGGTGAGTGGGTGGGTGGGTGGGTCAGTGGGTGGGTGAGTGGGTGAGTGAGTGGGTGAGTGGGTGGGTGAGTGAGTGGGTGGGTGGGTGGGTGAGTGGGTGGGTGGGTAAGTGAGTGGTGAGTGAGTGAGTGAGTGACTGAGTGAGTGTGTGGGTGGGTGAGTGGGTGGGTGGGTGGGTCAGTGGGTGGGTGAGTGGTGAGTGAGTGGGTGGGTGGGTGAGTGGGTGAGTGAGTGAGTGGGTGGGTGGGTGAGTGGGTGGGTGGGTGGGTCAGTGGGTGGGTGAGTGGGTGAGTGAGTGGGTGGGTGGGTGAGTGGGTGAGTGGGTGGGTGAGTGAGTGGGTGGGTGGGTGGGTGAGTGGGTGGGTGGGTAAGTGAGTGGGTGAGTGAGTGAGTGACTGAGTGAGTGTGTGGGTGGGTGAGTGGGTAGGTGGGTGGGTCAGTGGGTGGGTGAGTGGGTGAGTGAGTGGGTGGGTGGGTGAGTGGGTGAGTGAGTGAGTGGGTGGGTGGGTGAGTGGGTGGGTGGGTGGGTCAGTGGGTGGGTGAGTGGGTGAGTGAGTGGTGGGTGGGTGAGTGGGTGGGTGGGTGGGTCAGTGGGTGGGTGAGTGAGTGGGTGGGTGGGTGGGTGAGTGAGTGGGTGGGTGGGTGGGTGAGTGGGTGGGTGGGTGGGTGAGTGAGTGGGTGAGTGAGTGAGTGACTGAGTGAGTGTGTGGGTGGGTGAGTGGGTGGGTGGGTGGGTCAGTGGGTGGGTGAGTGGGTGGGTGAGTGAGTGAGTGGGTGGGTGGGTGAGTGGGTGGGTGAGTGAGTGGGTGGGTGAGTGGGTGAGTGGGTGGGTGGGTGGTTGAGTGGGTGAGTGAGTGAGTGAGTGACTGAGTGTGTGGGTGGGTGGGTTTGTGGGTGATTGGCTGAGTGAGTGGGTGGGTGAGTGAGTGGGTGAGTGGTGAGTGAGTGGGTGGGTGGGTGAGTGAGTGAGTGAGTGGTGAGTGAGTGAGTGCGTGGGTGAGTGGGTGAGTGGGTGAGTGGGTGGGTGGGTAGGTGAGTGGGTGGGTGGGTGAGTGAGTGGTGTGGTGAGTGAGTGGGTGGGTGGGTGCGTGGGTGGGTGAGTGAGTGGGTGAGTGAGTGGGTGGGTTGGTGAGTGGGTGAGTGAGTGGGTGGGTGGGTGAGTGGGTGAGTGAGTGAGTGGGTGAGTGAGTGAGTGGGTGGGTGAGTGTGTGGGAGGGTGGGTGGGTGGGTGACTGAGTGACTGAGTGAGTGAGTGACTGAGTGAGTGAGTAGGTGAGTGACTGAGTGACTGAGTGGGTGAGTGACTGAGTGAGTGGGTGAGTGGGTGAGTGAGTGACTGAGTGAGTGACTGACTGAGGGAGTGAGTAGGTGAGTGACTGAGTGAGTGACTGAGTGACTGAGTGGGTGAGTGACTGAGTGAGTGGGTGAGTGGGTGAGTGAGTGAGTGAGTGACTGAGTGACTGACTGAGTGAGTGAGTAGGTGAGTGAGTGGTTGAGTGACTGAGTGAATGACTGAGTGAGTGAGTGGGTGAGTGGGTGGGTGAGTGAGTAGGTTGGTGATTGAGTGGGAGAGTGAGTGGGTGAGTGACTGAGTGAGTGAATGAATGAGTGACTGAGTGGGTGAGTGACTGAGTGACTGAGTGGGTGAGTGAGTAAGTGACTGAGTGGGTGAGTAGGTGAGTGACTGATTGAGTGACTGAGTGAGTGACTGAGTGACTGAGTGAGTGAGTGACTGACTGACTGACTGAGTGTGTGAGTGACTGAGTGAGTGACTGACTGACTGAGTGTGTGAGTGACTGAGTGAGTGACTGAGTGTGTGAGTGACTGAGTGGGGGTGAGAGAGACACGTAGACTCACACCCACCAGGTTATATTCCTCAAGCCGCAGTTGTAAGTCAATAAACTTACAGAGTTACACAAGACTGGGTTTCTCACGATCATACAAACACACAGGCACAAACAAAGCTCCCCCAGGTAGCCTCTAGCAGAGCTGTAGGGGCAAGTGCAGTTACACAGACACAGACAAAGCTCCCCCAGGTAGCCTCTAGCAGGGCTGCAGGGGCAAGTGCAGTAACACAGACACAGACAAAGCTCCCCCAGGTAGCCTCTAACAGGGCTGCAGGGGCAAGTGCAGTTACACAGGCACAGACAAAGCTCCCCCAGGTAGCCTCTAGCAGAGCTGTAGGGGCAAGTGCAGTGCACACAGACAGACAAAGCTCCCCCAGGTAGCCTCTAGCAGAGCTGTAGGGGCAAGTGCAGTGCACACAGACAGACAAAGCTCCCCCAGGTAGCCTCTAGCAGAGCTGTAGGGGCAAGTGCAGTAACACAGAGGGGGTGGGTGGTCACCACCACCACTACACCACCACCACTACACCACCAGTGTAGTGGTGGTGTAGTGGTGGTGTGGTAGTGGTGGTGTAGTAGTGGTTGTGGTGGTGTGTAAACATCGCCACTGGGGAGACAAAGGCGGCCGGGCGTGGTGCTGGCCACCCACCCCTCGTGTGCCGTGCCGGCCTTCATAGGTGCTCGCTAACAGCACTTGCCCCTACAGTCTGTCGAGGCTACACGGGGGATCTTTGTCTTTGTCTGTGTGTGTCACTGTGTGTGTGTGTGTCTGTGTGTGTCAGTCTGTGTGTGTCTGTGTGTGTGTCTGTGTGTGTCTGTGTGTGAGTCTGTGTGTGTGTGAGACTGTGTGTGTGTGAGTCTATGTCTGTGTGAGTCTGTGTGTGTGTGTGAGACTGTGTGTGTGTGAGTCTGTCTGTGTGAGTATGTGTGTGTCTGTGTGTGAGTCTGTGTGTGTGTGTGAGACTGTGTGTGTGTGAGTCTGTCTGTGTGAGTATGTGTGTGTCTGTGTGTGAGTCTGTGTGTGTGTGTGAGACTGTGTGTGTGTGAGTCTATGTCTGTGTGAGTCTGTGTGTGTGTGTGAGACTGTGTGTGTGTGAGTCTGTCTGTGTGAGTATGTGTGTGTCTGTGTGTGAGTCTGTGTGTGTGTGTGAGACTGTGTGTGTGTGAGTCTGTCTGTGTGAGTATGTGTGTGTCTGTGTGTGAGTCTGTGTGTGTCTGTGTGTGAGTCTGTGTGTGTGTGTGTGAGACTGTGTGTGTGTGAGTCTGTCTGTGTGAGTATGTGTGTGTCTGTGTGTGAGTCTGTGTGTGTGTGTGAGACTGTGTGTGTGTGAGTCTGTCTGTGTGAGTATGTGTGTGTCTGTGTGTGAGTCTGTGTGTGTGTGAGACTGTGTGTGTGAGTCTATGTCTGTGTGAGTCTGTGTGTGTGTGTGAGACTGTGTGTGTGTGAGTCTGTCTGTGTGAGTATGTGTGTGTCTGTGTGTGAGTCTGTGTGTGTGTGTGAGACTGTGTGTGTGTGAGTCTGTCTGTGTGAGTATGTGTGTGTCTGTGTGTGAGTCTGTGTGTGTGTGTGAGACTGTGTGTGTGTGAGTCTATGTCTGTGTGAGTCTGTGTGTGTGTGTGAGACTGTGTGTGTGTGAGTCTGTCTGTGTGAGTATGTGTGTGTCTGTGTGTGAGTCTGTGTGTGTGTGTGAGACTGTGTGTGTGTGAGTCTGTCTGTGTGAGTATGTGTGTGTCTGTGTGTGAGTCTGTGTGTGTGTGTGAGACTGTGTGTGTGTGAGTCTATGTCTGTGTGAGTCTGTGTGTGTGTGTGAGACTGTGTGTGTGTGAGTCTGTCTGTGTGAGTATGTGTGTGTCTGTGTGTGAGTCTGTGTGTGTGTGTGACTGTGTGTGTGTGAGTCTGTCTGTGTGAGTATGTGTGTGTCTGTGTGTGAGTCTGTGTGTGTGTGTGAGACTGTGTGTGTGTGAGTCTATGTCTGTGTGAGTCTGTGTGTGTGTGTGAGACTGTGTGTGTGTGAGTCTGTCTGTGTGAGTATGTGTGTGTCTGTGTGTGTGAGTCTGTGTTTCTGTGTGAGTCTGTGTCTGTGTGAGTCTGTGTGTGTCTGTGAGTCTGTGTGTGTGTGAGTCTGTGTGTGTGTGTGAGTCGATGTCTGTGTGAGTCTGTGTGTCTGTGTGAGTCTGTGTGTGTGTGAGTGAGTCTGTATGTGTCTGTGTGTGTGTCTGTGTGTGTGTGTGAGAGAGCCTATGTGTGTGAGTCTATGTCTGTGTGTGTGTCTGTGTGTGTGTGAGTCTATGTGTGTGTGTGCGTCTGTATATGTGTGAGTCTGTGTCTGTGTGAGTCTGTGTTTGTGAGTCTGTGTGTGTGTGACTCTGTGTCTGTGTGTGTGAGTCTGTGTCTGTGTGAGTCTGTGTGTGTGTGAGTCTGTGTCTGTGTGAGTCTGTGTGTGTGTGAGTCTATGTCTGTGTGAGTCTGAGTGTGTCTGTGAGTCTGTGTGTGTCTGTGTGTCTGTGTGTGTGTGTGTGAGTCTGTGTGTGTGAGTCTGTGCGTGAGTCTGTGTGTGTGTGTGAGTCTGTGTGTGTGAGTCTGTGTGTGTGTGTCTGTGTGTGTGTCTGTGTGTGTGTGTGTGTCTGTGTGTGTGTCTGTGTGTGTGTGTCTGTGTGTGTCTGTGTGTGTGTGTGTCTGTGTGTGTATCTGTGTGTGTCTGTGTGTGTCTGTGTGTCTGTGTGTCTGTGTGTGTGTCTGTGTGTATGAGTCGATGTCTCTCTGTCCGTAGATTCCACGATTGCCACACAGCGCTTGGCGAAGGTGAATCATGTCATTGGAATGTTCTTACACCCCACCCACACACACAGACACACGCCGTGACACACACACACAGACACACACACGCACACAAAGATCCCCCGTGTAGCCTCGAACAGACTGTAGGGGCAAGTGCTGTTAGCGAGTAGCACCTATGAAGGCTACCGGCACGGCACACGAGGGGGTGGGTGGCCAGCACCACGCCCGGCCGCCTTTGTCTCCCCAGTGGCACAATGTTTACACACCGCACCAGGTACTCATTTGAGGCTGAGTCGACCTAGGGGAGGGCCCGGGACCGGTTCAGATAATCGTCACTGGTGTTGGCCGTGAGCGGGAATCGAACCCGGGTCGCCAGGTTCATAGCGCAACGCGCTAACCACTACACCCACCGCTCCACACAGACACACACACACAGACACACACACAGACACACACACAGAGAGACAGACACACACATACCTACACACACATACACACACACAGTGACACACACACATAGACACACAGACACACACAGTGACACACGCACACGCAGTGACACACACACATACAGACACACACATACAGACACACACACAGAGACACACACCACACACACAGACACACACACACACACAGACACAACAACAACAACAACAACCGCCATTCGCCACTAAGTGGCGGTGACGTCACCACGATGCTTGTGCCAGGCCAAGTGCACCTTGAGGCCACGTGAAGTGTCGAACGCCCGCTGGCATGAGGTCACGGGGCAGACCCAGGTGCCACGGGTCGACTGACCGAGATGACCGAGACGACTGGCTGATGCACCACCTGTGCCCCCTACTGTGCCAACTTGCTGTGCTTTAGCCACCCGGCGCTCCGCTCGTTGTTGTGAGCGTCGCTCCTCCGCCCTCCGTTGTTGTTGGAGGGCGACTGCCTCCAATTGCCCAGTAGCGTCCTTCACGAGCCTCCTCCACTGAGGCCGATCTTGACACCGCTGGTACCAGTCATCGGCAAGTCCACTCAGCTCCACGTCCTCCTGTACCACATCACTCCATCTCTTCTCCAGCCCGTGCCGCGCCCGTCTAGCCCCCTCGATCCGGCCGAACAAAAGCTGTTTAGGCATGCGGTGGCTGGGCATGCGGGCTACATGACCCAGCCAACGCAGCCTTGCCTGCCGGAGGAGCTCACCGATGGGACTTTGCCCAGATCTTTCAAGGATTTGTGAGCTCCTCACACAATCCAGCCTGGTGGTTAAACCAGGATGGATCGTAGGCAGGCCAGCCTAAATGTTTCCAACCGGCGAAGATGCTCCACCAGGGGGGTCCACGTCTCGCAAGCGTAGAGAAGGGAGGGAATGACCGTGGCCGAGAAGACCTGAAGCTTCGTGCGGAGCGACAGACCAGGTAGCTTCCACACAGCGTTACGCAACCGATGAAAAGATATTGCCGCTCGACTGATTCGGAGTGAGACCTCTGCTGACAAACTGGAGCCGGTCATAAGCACACTGACACACACACAGTGACACACACACACAGACACACACACAGACACACACACACACAGACACACACACAGTGACACACAGACACACACACAGACACACACACAGAGACACACACAAACTCACCATCAACGAGGCTTCATTTTGCGAGATATTTTTGCTTTTATGTTTATTGATATAAAAGTCGAGGCTATTAAAACGTCACGATATTTAAACACTCGCGCACGCACATCACACGTATCGTCACACGTATCGTCACACGTATCATCACACACACGTATCATCACACGTATCATCACACGTATCATCACGTGTATCATCACACGTATATATTATGTCATTATTATTAAACGTTACAATACAAACCCGCGCTAGCGATACAAACGGACAGACGCGGTACGTAGGGAGTGAGTATCTTGTACGGGTGAGTGGGTGAGTGGGTGGGTGGGTGAGTGGGTGAGTGGTGAGTGGGTGAGTGGGTGGGTGAGTGGGTGGGTGAGTGGGTGAGTGGGTGAGTGGGTGAGTGGGTGGGTGGGTGGGTGAGTGGGTGGGTGGGTGAGTGGGTGAGTGAGTGGGTGGGTGGGTGAGTGAGTGGGTGAGTGAGTGGGTGGGTGGGTGAGTGAGTGAGTGGGTGAGTGGGTGGGTGAGTGGGTGGGTGGGTGAGTGGGTGGGTGAGTGGGTGGGTGAGTGTTTGAGTGAGTGGGTGAGTGGGTGAGTGGGTGGGTGAGTGGGTGGGTGAGTGAGTGAGTGGGTGAATGAGTGAGTGGGTGGTTGAGTGGGTGGGTGAGTGGGTGAGTGGGTGGGTGGGTGAGTGGGTGAGTGGGTGGGTGGGTGAGTGGGTGGGTGAGTGGGTGGGTGGGTGAGTGAGTGAGTGGGTGAGTGGGTGAGTGAGTGGGTGAATGGGTGAGTGAGTGGGTGGGTGAGTGGGTGGGTGGGTGAGTGGGTGAGTGGTTGGGTGAGTGGGTGAGTGGGTGGGTGGGTGAGTGGGTGAGTGGGTGAGTGGGTGGGTGAGTGGGTGGGTGGGTGAGTGAGTGAGTGGGTGAGTGGGTGGGTGAGTGGGTGGGTGGGTGAGTGGGTGAGTGGGTGGGTGAGAGAGTGGGTGAGTGAGTGGGTGGGTGGGTGAGTGGGTGAGTGGGTGGGTGAGTGGGTGGGTGAGTGGGTGGGTGGGTGAGTGGGTGAGTGGGTGGGTGGGTGAGTGGGTGGGTGAGTGGGTGGGTGGGTGAGTGAGTGGGTGAGTGCGTGGGTGGGTGGGTGATTGGGTGAGTGGGTGAGTGAGTGAGTGGGTGGGTGAGTGGGTGAGTGGGTGAATGAGTGAGTGGGTGGGTGAGTGGGTGAGTGAGTGGGTGGGTGAGTGGGTGAGTGAGTGGGTGAGTGAGTGGGTGAGTGGGTGAGTGAGTGGGTGAGTGGGTGGGTGAGTGGGTGAGTGGGTGGGTGGGTGGGTGAGTGGGTGGGTGGGTGAGTGGGTGAGTGGGTGGGTGAGTGGGTGGGTGAGTGGGTGAGTGGGTGGGTGAGTGTTTGAGTGAGTGGGTGAGTGGGTGAGTGGGTGGGTGAGTGGGTGGGTGAGTGAGTGGGTGGGTGAGTGAGTGGGTGAATGAGTGAGTGGGTGGTTGAGTGGGTGGGTGGGTGAGTGAGTGGGTGAATGAGTGGGTGAGTGAGTGGGTGAGTGGGTGAGTGAGTGGGTGAGTGAGTGGGTGGGTGGGTGAGTGAGTGGGTGGGTGGGTAAGGGAGTGAGTGGGTGAGTGGGTGGGTGAGTGGGTGGTGAGTGGGTGGGTGAGTGGGTGAGTGGGTGGGTGAGTGGGTGGGTGAGTGGGTCGGTGAGTGGGTGAGTGAGTGGGTGGGTGAGTGGGTGAGTGAGTGGGTGGGTGAGTGGGTGAGTGGGTGAGTGAGTGGGTGGGTGAGTGGGTGGGTGGGTGGGTGAGTGGGTGGGTGGGTGAGTGCGTGGGTGGGTGATTGGGTGAGTGGGTGGGTGAGTGAGTGGGTGAGTGAATGGTTGAGTGATTGAGTGAATGGTTGAGTGAGTGAATGGTTGAGTGAGTGGTTGAGTGAGTGAGCGAGTGGGTTAGTGAGTGAATGGTTGAGTGAGTGGATGGGTGAGTGGGTGGGTGGGTGGGTGAGTGAGAAACCGGGCGAGTGAGTGAATGGTTGAGAGAGTGAATGGTTGAGTGAGTGGGCGAGTAGGTTAGTGAGCGAGTGGGTGAGTGAGTGAATGGTTGAGAGAGTGAATGGTTGAGAGAGTGAATGGTTGAGTGAGTGAGCGAGCGGGTGAGTGAATGGTTGAGTGAGTGAGTGAATGGTTGAGTGAGTGAATGTTTGAGTGGGTGAGTGAGTGAATGGTTGAGTGAGTGAGTGAATGGTTGAGTGAGTGAGTGAATGGTTGAGTGAGTGAATGGTTGATTGAGTGAGCGAGCGGGTGAGTGAATGGTTGAGTGAGTGAGCGGGTGAGTGAATGGTTGAGTGAGCGAGCGAGCGAGTGAGTGGTTGATTGAGTGAGTGAATGGTTGAGTGGGTGAATGGTTGAGTGAGTGAGCGAGAGAGTGAATGTTTGAGTGAGTGAGTGAATGGGTGAGTAAGTGAATGGTTGAGTGAGTGGTTGAGTGAGTGAGCGAGTGAGTGAGTGAGCGAGTGAATGGTTGAGTGAGTGAATGGTTGAGTGAGTGAGTGAATGTTTGAGTGAGTGAGTGAGCGAGTGAGTGAGCGAGTGAGTGAATGTTTGAGCGATCGACCAGGCAAGGGAATGTGCGAGCGAGACATCAACACTTCACACACACAGACACACAGACACACAGACACACACACACACACAGACACACACACAGACACACACAGACACACACACACACACAGACACACACACAGACACACACACACACACAGACCACACACAGACACACACACAGACAGACACACAGACACACAGACATGAGCATCGATCAACCCGGGATGCAGACCCCGGCGTTTCGAGTCTCTACGACTGAATCTTCACTTAGAAGCTTCAGTGACCGCGGGAATTTCATCTTCTTTGCGTCTTTCGGTAAAGTCACGGAGATATTTCCCGAAGGAAACGGCAACAAAAATTGTGAGTGAGTGGGTGAGTGAGTGAGTGGGTGAGTGAGTGGGTGGGTGGATGAGTGAGTGAATGGTTGAGCGAGTGAATGGTTGAGTGAGTGAATGGTTGAGTGAGTGGATGAGTGGGTGAGTGAGTGGGTGAGTGAGAAACCGGGAGAGTGAGTGAGCGAGTGGGTGAGTGAGTGGGTGAGTGAGTGGGTGGGTGGATGAGTGAGTGAATGGTTGAGTGAGTGGGTGAGTGAGTGGGTGGGTGAGTGAGTGGGCGAGTGAGTGAATGGTTGAGCGAGTGAGCGAGTGAATGGTTGAGTGAGTGAATGGTTGAGTGAGTGAGTGAGTGAATGGTTGAGTGAGTGGGTGGGTGAGTGGGTGAGTGAGTGGGTGAGTGAGAAACCGGGAGAGTGAGTGAGCGAGTGAGTGAGTGGGTGAATGGGTGAGTGAGTGAATGGTAGAGCGAGTGAGCGAGTGGGTGAGTGAGTGAATTGGTGAGTGAGTGAATGGGTGAGTGAGCGGGTGAGTGAATGGTTGAGTGAGCGGGTGAGTGAGTGAATGGGTGAGTGAGGGAGTGAGCGGGTGAGTGAGTGAATGGCTGAGTGAGTGAATGGCTGAGTGAGTGAATGGTTGAGTGAGTGAGTGAGTGGGTGAGTGGGTGAGTGAGTGGGTGAGTGAGAAACTGGGAGAGTGAGTGAGCGAGTGAGTGAGTGGGTGAGTGGGTGAGTGAGTGAATGGTAGAGTGAGTGAGCGAGTGGGTGAGTGAGTGAATGGGTGAGTGAGTGAATGGGTGAGTGAGCGGGTGAGTGAATGGTTGAGTGCGTGAGCGGTGAGTGAGTGAATGGGTGAGTGAGGGAGTGAGCGGGTGAGTGAGTAAATGGTTGAGTGAGTGAATGGCTGAGTGAGTGAATGGTTGAGTGAGTGAGTGGGTGAGTGGGTGAGTGAGTGGTAGAGTGAGTAAACGAGTGGGTGAGTGGGTGAGTGGGTGAGTGAGTGAATGGTAGAGTGAGTGAGCGAGTGGGTGAGTGAGTGAATGGGTGAGTGAGTGAATGGGTGAGTGAGCGGGTGAGTGAATGGTTGAGTGAGCGGGTGAGTGAGTGAATGGGTGATTGAGGGAGTGAGCGGGTGAGTGAGTGAATGGCTGAGTGAGTGAATGGCTGAGTGAGTGAATGGTTGAGTGAGTGAGTGGGTGGGTGAGTGGGTGAGTGAGTGGGTGAGTGAGAAACCGGGAGAGTAAGTGAGCGAGTGAGTGAGTGGGTGAATGGGTGAGTGAGTGAATGGTAGAGTGAGTGAGCGAGTGGGTGAGTGAGTGAATGGGTGAGTGAGTGAATGGGTGAGTGAGCGGGTGAGTGAATGGTTGAGTGAGCGGGTGAGTGAGTGAATGGGTGAGTGAGGGAGTGAGCGGGTGAGTGAGTGAATGGCTGAGTGAGTGAATGGCTGAGTGAGTGAATGGTTGAGTGAGTGAGTGGGTGGGTGAGTGGGTGAGTGAGTGGGTGAGTGAGAAACCGGGAGAGTGAGTGAGCGAGTGAGTGAGTGGGTGAGTGAATGGTAGAGTGAGTGAGCGAGTGGGTGAGTGGGTGAGTGAGTGAATGGTAGAGTGAGTGAGCGAGTGGGTGAGTGAGTGAATGGGTGAGTGAATGAATGGGTGAGTGAGCGGGTGAGTGAATGGTTGAGTGAGTGAGCGGGTGAGTGAGTGAATGGGTGATTGAGGGAGTGAGCGGGTGAGTGAGTGAATGGCTGAGTGAGTGAATGGCTGAGTGAGTGAATGGTTGAGTGAGTGAGCGAGTGAATGGTTGAGTGAGCGAGCGAGCGAGCGAGTGGGCGAGTGACTGAATGATCGAGTGAGCCGTGTCTGTACACGTGCATGACTTCGTGAACGAATCTTTGTTCGAAAGCCGAAACTCTGTGGGGGTTTTTCTTGGCAATTTTCTTTGATCCTTCAAGATTGGTCCCACTAAAAGTGCCTCCAGGAAGAATTGGACCCACGTAGGGGATTGATTTCTTACGGCCGACGGAGAGAGAGCGATAAGCGCTATGAAAATAATAAAAATTCACTGCAGCAGTAGTAGGTTTTTCACCCTTTCAACTGGTACAAAACTGACACCTTTACACAAGGCATCGTGTTTGCAATAACCACAACACAAGCAGTCACAATGCAAACAAAAAGACACAACTCTGATGATGATAATAATATGCACTGTCCTTGAAGTTGATTGGTCCACACCCGAGACAGCTTTCCTTAGAGCCTAGTCTCACATGGTCCTTGAAGTTGATTGGTCCACACCCGAGACAGCTTTCCTTAGAGCCTAGTCTCACATGGTCCTTGAAGTTGATTGGTCCACACCCGAGACAGCTTTCCTTAGAGCCTAGTCTCACATGGTCCTTGAAGTTGATTGGTCCACACCCGAGACAGCTTTCCTTAGAGCCTAGTCTCACATGGTCCTTGAAGTTGATTGGTCCACACCCGAGACAGCTTTCCTTAGAGCCTAGTCTCACATGGTCCTTGAAGTTGATTGGTCCACACCCGAGACAGCTTTCCTTAGAGCCTAGTCTCACATGGTCCTTGAAGTTGATTGGTCCACACCCGAGACAGCTTTCCTTAGAGCCTAGTCTCACATGGTCCTTGAAGTTGATTGGTCCACACCCGAGACAGCTTTCCTTAGAGCCTAGTCTCACATGGTCCTTGAAGTTGATTGGTCCACACCCGAGACAGCTTTCCTTAGAGCCTAGTCTCACATGGTCCTTGAAGTTGATTGGTCCACACCCGAGACAGCTTTCCTTAGAGCCTAGTCTCACATGGTCCTTGAAGTTGATTGGTCCACACCCGAGACAGCTTTCCCTAGAGCCTAGTCTCACATGGTGTTGGACCAGATGACGCCAAAAGGCGCACAACTCAAAGACAATGCACCATCAGAGTATGAGAGCTCGGGGTGAAGCATTTACACTATGAGACATTTCCTTTATCAGTGGCAAAATATAGTGATAGGTTTTCACCCTTTCAACTGGTACCAAAACTGACAGCTTATACAAGGCATCGTGTTTGCAATAACCACAACACAAGCAGTCACAATGCAAACAAAAAGACACAACCCTGATGATGATGATAATGATATGCACTGTCCTTGAAGTTGATTGGTCCACACCCAAGACAGCTTTTCTTAGAGCCTAGTCTCCATTGGTGTTGGTCCAGATGTCTTGTGTGTCTGTGTGTCTCTGTGTGTCTCTGTGTGTCTGTGTCTCTGTGTGTCTCTCTGTGTGTCTCTGTGTCTCTGTGTCTCTGTGTGTCTCTGTGTCTCTGTGTTTCTCTGTGTGTCTGTGTCCCTGTCTCTCTCTCTCGCTGTCTCTCTGTGTGTCTCTGTCTCTGTGTGTGTGTCTCTGTTGTGTGTCTCTGTTGTGTGTCTCTGTGTGCCTGTGTGTCTCTGTGTGCCTGTGTGTCTCTGTGTGTCTCTGTGTGTGTCTCTGTGTCTGCGTCTCTGTGTGTCTCTGTGTGTCTCTGTGTGTGTCTCTGTGTCTCTGTGTGTGTCTCTGTGTGTCTCTGTGTGCCTGTGTGTCTCTGTGTGTCTCTGTGTGTGTCTCTGTGTCTGCGTCTCTGTGTGTCTCTGTGTGTCTCTGTGTGTGTCTCTGTGTCTCTGTGTGTGTCTCTGTGTGTCTCTGTGTGCCTGTGTGTCTCTGTGTGTCTCTGTGTGTGTCTCTGTGTGCCTGTGTGTCTCTGTGTGTCTCTGTGTGTGTCTCTGTGTCTCTGTGTGTGTCTCTGTGTGTCTCTGTGTGTCTGTGTGTCTGTGTGTGTCTCTCTGTGTGTCTCTCTGTGTCTCTCTCTCTGTCTCTCTCTTATAATTTTTTTTTTTTTTCTCTCTGTGTGTCTCTCTCTCTGTCCACCACTCTCCACCCTCGACCCCCATGGCCGAGTGCATCTCCCCTGCGCTGCACCCCAGCAGGGCCTGCAGGTCGCACACGAAGCGGTACACGTAGCGCCTCCCCACCGTCTTGTGCACCATGTGCTTGTCTCTGTGTCTCTGTGTGTGTGTGTGTCTCTGTGTGTGTGTCTCTGTGTGTGTGTGTGTCTCTGTGTGTGTCTCTGTGTGTGTCTCTGTGTGTGTCTCTGTGTGTGTCTCTGTGTGTGTCTCTGTGTGTCTGTGTGTGTGTGTCTCTGTGTGTGTCTGTGTGTGTCTGTGTGTCTCTCTGTGTGTCTCTCTGTGTGTCTCTCTGTGTGTCTGTGTGTCTGTGTGTGTCTGTGTGTCTCTGTGTGTCTCTGTGTCTCTCTGTGTGTCTCTGTGTGTCTCTGTGTGTCTCTGTGTGTGTGTGTGTCTCTGTGTGTGTGTCTCTGTGTCTGTGTGTGTGTGTCTCTGTGTCTCTGTGTGTCTCTGTGTGTCTCTGTGTGTGTCTCTGTGTGTGTGTCTCTGTGTCTCTGTGTGTGTGTCTCTGTGTCTCTGTGTGTCTGTGTGTGTCTCTGTGTGTCTCTTTGTGTGTGTCTCTCTGTCTCTGTGTCTCTCTGTCTCTCTCTCTTATAATAATTTTTTTTTTTTTTTTTTTCTCTGTGTCTCTCTCTGTGTGTCTCTCTCTCTGTCCACCACTCTCCACCCTCACTCTCCACCCTCGACCCCCATGGCAGAGTGCATGTCCGCGGCGCTGCACCCCAGCAGCGCCTGCAGGTCGCACACGAAGCGGTACACGTAGCGCCTGCCCACCGTCTTGTGCACCATGTGCTTGTCTCTGTGTCTCTGTGTGTGTGTGTCTCTGTGTGTGTGTGTGTGTCTGTGTGTGTCTCTGTGTGTGTGTCTCTGTGTGTGTCTGTGTGTCTGTGTGTCTCTCTGTGTGTCTCTCTGTGTGTCTCTCTGTGTGTCTCTCTGTGTGTCTCTCTGTGTGTCTGTGTGTGTCTCTCTGTGTCTCTCTCTCTTATAATTTATTTTTTTTTTTTTTTTTTTTTTTTTTTTTTTTTTCTCTGTGTCTCTCTCTGTGTCTCTCTCTCTCTGTCCACCCCTCTCCACCCTCACTCTCCACCCTCCACCCCCATGGCTGAGTGCATCTCCCCTGCGCTGCACCCCAGCAGCGCCTGCAGGTCGCACACGAAGCGGTACACGTAGCGCCTCCCCACCGTCTTGTGCACGATGTGCTTGTCGTAGTAGTAGCGCAGGCCGCGACTCAGCTTCTCGTAGTTCATCTTGGGCTTGTTCTTGCGGAGACCCCAACGGCGGGCGACCTGAGAGAGGGTGTAGTGTGAGGGTGTAGAGTCAGGGGGTAGTCAGGGGGTAGTCAGGGGGTAGTCAGGGGGTAGTCAGGGTGTGAGTGTGAGGGTGTAGTCAGGGTGTAGTCAGAGTGTGAGGGTGTAGTCAGGGGGTAGTCAGGGGGTAGTCAGGGGGTAGTCAGGGTGTGAGTGTGAGGGTGTAGTCAGGGTGTAGTCAGGGGGTAGTCAGGGTGTAGTGGAGAGTCAGGGTGTAGTCAGGGGGTAGTCAGGGTGTAGTCAGGGTGTAGTCGGGGTGTAGTCAGGGTGTAGTCAGGGTGTAGTGGAGGGTGTAGGAGAGTCAGGGGGTAGTCAGGGTGTAGTCAGGGTGTAGTCAGGGTGTGTGAGGAGGGTGTAGTGGAGGGTGTGAGTGTGAGGAGGGTGTAGGAGAGAGTCAGGGGGTAGTCAGGGTGTAGTGGAGGGTGTAGGAGAGTCAGGGGGTAGTAGAGACTCAGGGTGTAGTAGAGACTCAGGGTGTAGTAGAGACTCAGGGTCTAGTAGAGACTCAGGGTCCAGTAGAGACTCAGGGTGTAGTAGAGACTCAGGGTGTAGTAGAGACTCAGGTCTAGTAGAGACTCAGGGTGTAGTAGAGACTCAGGGTGTAGTAGAGACTCAGGGTGTAGTAGAGACTCAGGGTGTAGTAGAGACTCGGGGTCTAGTAGAGACTCAGGGTGTAGTAGAGACTCAGGGTGTAGTAGAGACTCAGGGTGTAGTAGAGACTCAGGGTGTAGTAGAGACTCGGGGTGTAGTAGAGACTCAGGGTGTAGTAGAGACTCAGGGTGTAGTAGAGACTCAGGGTCTAGTAGAGACTCAGGGTCCAGTAGAGACTCAGGGTGTAGTCAGGCTGTAGTTCATGCTGTAGTGAACCTGTAGTCAGGCTGTAGTGAGGCTGTAGTGCCATCACCTCGTCAGGGTCGGTGAGCTTGAACTCCCATCCGTCGCCGGTCCAGGCGATGAACCTTTGGCAGGAGCGGTCCGTCAACAGCTCCAGCAGGAACTGCCACAACTGGATTGGTCCACTACCTGGGGTCACGGTGAGGTCACGGGGGGGGTCACGGGGGTCACGGGGGTCACGGGAGAGGGGGGGGGTCAGGGTCACCAACACCATCACCAGATAAGGAGTTCAATATACATACACTACACTATACACTACTACACTATACACTACACTATACACTACACTATACACTACTACACTATACACTACACTATACACTACTACACTATACACTACTACACTACACTATACACTACTACACTATACACTACACTATACACTACTACACTATACACTACTACACTACACTATACACTACTACACTACACTATACACTACTACACTATACACTACTACACTACACTATACACTACTACACTACTACACTATACACTACACTATACACTACTACACTATACACTACTACACTATACACTACTACACTATACACTACACTATACACTACACTATACACTACACTATATACTACACTATACACTACACTATACACTACACACTACACTATACACTGCTACACTATACACTACACTATACACTACACTATACACTACACTATACACTACACTATATACTACACTATACACTACACTACACTATACACTACACACTACACTATACACTACTACACTATACACTACACTATACACTACACTATACACTACACTACTACACTACACTATACACTACACTATACACTACACACTATACACTACTACACTATACACTACCACACTACACTATACACTACCACACTACACTATACACACTACACTATACACTACTACACTACACTATACACTACTACACTACACTATACACTACTACACTATACACTACTACACTATACACTACTACACTACACTATACACTACTACACTATACACTGCTACACTATACACTCCTACACTACACTATACACTACACTACACACTACACTACACTATACACTACTACACTATACACTATACACTACACTATACACTACTACACTATACACTACACTACACACTACACTACTACACTACACTATACACTACACTATACACTACTACACTATACACTACTACACTATACACTACACTATACACTACTACACTATACACTACACTATACACTACTACACTACACTACACACTACACTATACACTACACTACACACTACACTACACTATACACTACTACACTACACTACACACTACACTATACACTACACTACACACTACACTATACACTACACTACACACTACACTACACACTACTACACTACACTACACACTACACTACTACACTACACTACACACTACACTACTACACTACACTACACACTACACTACACACTACACTATACACTATACTACACACTACACACTACACTATACACTACACACTACACTACACACTACACTACACACTACACTACACACTACACTATACACTACACACTACACTACACTATACACTACACTATACACTACACTACACTATACACTATACACTACACACTACACTACACTATACACTACACTATACACTACACTATACACTACACTACACTATACACTACACTATACACTACACTCTACACTACACACTACACTACACACTACACTATACTACACTACACTATACACTACACTACACACTACACTATACACTACACTATACACTACACTATACACTACACTACACTATACACTACACTATACACTACACTACACACTACACACTACACTATACACTACACTACACACTACACTACACTATACACTACACACTACAGTATACACTACACTATACACTACACTATACACTACACTACACTATACACTACACACTACACTACACTATACACTACACACTACACTACACTACACACTACACTACACACTACACTACACACTACACTATACACTAC
Source organism: Lethenteron camtschaticum (assembly GCA_018977245.1). NCBI lineage: Eukaryota > Metazoa > Chordata > Hyperoartia > Petromyzontiformes > Petromyzontidae > Lethenteron > Lethenteron camtschaticum. Next base: position 2,160 of record WFAB01002628.1, on the reverse strand, counting down.
ACACTACACTATACACTACACTACACTATACACTACACTACACTATACACTACACTATACACTACACTATACACTACACACTACACTACACTATACACTACACTACTACACTACACACTACACACTAAACTCTACTGACCTGTGTACGCCGATAGCGACGCTGTCGTGAACGTCGCCTCCCCCCGCTCCCCCTCCCCCCCTCCTCCTCCTTGGGGGTACGCAGAGAGGGGGTACGCAGAGAGGGGGTACCCAAGGGGGTACGCATGGAGGGGGTACGCTGATCGTAGGGGTCCGGGTCACGCTGAGACTGGCTGTCCCACGAAGAAACGGCGGACGCCGAAAAATCGTTGGGAAGCTTTCGCCGGTCGGTTGTGGCGGCGGCGGTTGTGGCAGTGGTGGCGGCGGTGGTGGCGGTGGTGGCGGTGGTGGCGGTGGTGGCGGTGGTGGCGGTGGTGGTGGCTGTGGGTGGGGGGGAGAGGGAGGGGAGGGTTACACATGAGAGGGTGGTGAGGGTATCTTTGTGCCGGTGAGAGTGTTTGCCCTAGTGCTAGCGATGTTCACTACACCACGACACTAATACCACTACACCACTACTACTACACCACCAGCACCACTACACCACTACTACTACACCACCACTACTACTCACCACCACTACTACTCACCACCACTACTACTACACCACCACTACCACTACACCACCACTACACCACCACCACTACACCACCGCCACCACTACACCACGAGCCTCCACTGAGGCCGATCTTGACACCGCTGGGTACCGGTCATCGGCAAGTCCACTCAGCTCCACGTCCTCCTGTACCACATCACTCCATCTCTTCTCTAGCCCGTGTCACTCACTCACTCATTCACCCACTCACCCACTCACTCATACACTCACCCACTCACTCACCCACTCACTCACCCACTCAATCACACACTCACTCACCCACACACTCACTCACCCACTCACTCACCCACTCACTCACTCAATCACACACTCACTCACCCACTCACTCACCCACACACCCATCACTCCATCTCTTCTCTAGCCCGTGTCACTCACCCACTCACTCACCCACTCACCCACTCACTTATCCACCCACCCACTCACTCACCCACCCACCCACTCACTCACCCACTCACTCACCCACTCATCCACCACTCACCCCCAATCACCCATCACTCCATCTCTTCTCTAGCCCGTGCCGCGCCCGTTTAGCCCCCTCGATCCGGCCGAACAAAAGCTGTTCAGGCCGGATCACACACACAGACACGCATGTGTACAGACACGCACACGCGTGTGCGTGTGTGCGTGTGTATGTGTGCGTGTGTATGTGTGCGTGTGTATGTGTGCGTGTGTATGTGTGCGTGTGTGCGTGTGTGTATGTGTGCGTGTGTATATGTGTGCGTGTGTATGTGTGCGTGTGTATGTGTGCGTGTGTATGTGTGCGTGTGTGCGTGTGTGCGTGTGTATGTGTGCGTGTGTATGTGTGCGTGTGTATGTGTGCGTGTGTATGTGTGCGTGTGTATGTGTGCGTGTGTATGTGTGCGTGTGTGCGTGTGTGTATGTGTGCGTGTGTATATGTGCGTGTGTGTGTGTGTGCGTCTGTGTGTGTGTATGTGCGTGTGTGTGCGCGTCACTCACCTTCACTCACTCTCCCCATGCTCATCTTGTCCGCGCTGACCACTTCCTCCTTGATCAGCCGAGGCCCACGCCGGCTGGACCTCTCGTCTCGGAGACTCCGCGGGTCATCTCCCCCCACCACTCCTCCACCTCCTCCTCCACCTCCTCAAACTCCTCCAACTTTACGTCCTCGGGAACGCCACCGGCCTCTGCCTTGCCCACGCTTCTGGCTTCGGCCTTGCCCAGGCTCCGATCCGTGTCCCATCCCAGGCTTCTGGCATCGGCCTTGCCCAGGCTCTCGGCCTTGCCCAGGCTTCGATCCGTGTCCCATCCCAGGCTTCTGGCATCGGCCTTGCCCAGGCTCACGGCCTTGCCCAGGCTTCGATGCGTGTCCCATCCAGGCTCCCTTTCTCGGCCTTGCCCAGGCTCTGGCCTTGCCCAGGCTTACGGCCTTCCCCAGGCTCTGGTCTCGGCCTTGCCCAGGCTCCCGGCCTTGCCAAGGCTTCGATCCGTGTCCCCCAGGCTTTTGGCTT
>WFAB01002627.1:0-30973 GCA_018977245.1 Lethenteron camtschaticum | reverse complement strand
TCAGCCTTCATGGCAACGAAAGAGACAAGCGCCGGCCTACGCCCCGCACCGCGACGCGTAGCGTCGGCACCACAATCACCGCACACCGTCCGCACAACATCGCCACGGCCCCACGGTCGTGTCCGATGTGTGCTGTCAGTCAAGGCCTCTGACACCCTTTTCTTGGCAGGGCCCCCCCTGTGCATCCGCACCCTCCTCCCCTGATGGGGGGGGGTNGTAGTTTCCTCAACTTGGTCAGCGTTGCCTTCAACCGGTAGCTCTCCTGCCGGCTGAACCGTCCGTGCTATGTTCACGAAGGCTCTCCTATCGGGAAACTTTTTCTGCACGTAGACGTTACGCTTTTACCGTACACCCTCTTCATCCAAGTAAGGAGTTCTTGGGGCGTGTACTTCCCCGTGCGGTCTCTCATCTATCCCTCCAACCTCCGATCCTTTTTGGGATACTCCTCCTCGTCCCAATCGTCCTCGGAGTCCTCACCTTGCCGCATCCACCACCGGAGCCGGGACCTCACCAGGCTCGGTCCCAAGTCTGTTCACCTTCCTCCAGCCCTTGGGTTTGTCGACCCACCTAGTGACGGCCGGGAAGGTCGCTCCTCAGAGCCACGACACGGCTCGGCACACCGTTTTCGTTGTTGTCGGCTCACCCGGCGATGGCGCCGTCTCCTCTCCCCGCCGTGTCGGGACGGGATCGCCGTCGGGCTCCATGGCCTCCCCCTCCCCGGTCACCTCGGGCTCCGCGCTCCCCTCCCCGTCACCTGTCGGGGCGAGCGAGGGGGGGGGGGGCTACAGCGTTGCTCAGCACAGCGCCGGCGCTGTCCTCCGTCGCCGGGGGGGGGTGAGGCCCCTCCCCTCCGACGCTGACCCCTCTCAACGACGCGCGCCGCCGCCTCCACCGTGGCCACGTAGACCACGTAGCCACGGCTCTCCCTCTGAATCACTCGAATGGCCGCCAGCCCGGTGTGTGCCGCCACCGCCTCAGCGACGTCATCGAGCGACGTCCCCAGCGGAGGGAAGCAGCGAAAACCGTGCCGATTCGTAAGCACCTCGGTGCTGCTGGGCTGAGCCACATGGTGTTCCAGGGGAGATTTAAATGTTTCATGGCTCCACCTGCTTGTTTTCACTTGAGAAGAGGAGATGCCACCACCACCACCCCCCCCTCGTCGGCGGCTCTCCAGCCGAGCCAGGCCTGGGAATCTCCCCCGCTCTGTACAACTGTACACAGGGCGTCCTTAGCGCACCCCCATTTCTTCAATAAGTCACTCTCCCCCCGGCATGACCGTAGTAGGCGAACTCCAGCTCGAGCCGCGCCTTTATGAGGAGGGCCTGCACCATCGCCAGCACCCCACAGCCACCACTGCCGCCGCTCTCCAGCCTCCGCTTCCTGGTCGTGTAAATCGCCAGTTTGGCCTGGGCGCACACAAAGTTGGCGACGTGACGCTTGTTGCCCCGGTCACCCCTGTTACACGAAACCGCTCTCGCAAAAACGGGGCGCCCAGCCTCCTGAACACTTAATTCTAGATTTGAAGCTTTCGTGACTGCAAGGATTCATATTGTTAGGTTGGAAAGATGTGATGAACCATGCAAAAAAGATGTAACTACACTCATTTGACCAATCTTATTTATTATTTGACAGACAACTATTACAGGTGTACCATGTTTTACCATGTTCACCATTATGGGGACCTCATTTGCCAGTAAAAATATGATAATTGGTTCTTTACCCTTCTATCTGGCAACAAAACTGACTGTCAGTTTTGTTGCCAGATAGAAGGGTAAAGAACCAATTATCATGTTCACCATGTTTAGTTGTCACAAACCATAACAAAGGCTCACCCTCTTTAGCCTCACCCTACCATATGAATAAAAAGTGTGGTGTACTTGGCCCTTTCCCCCTCTCCAACCATTATATAAACGGAGTGGTAGCTCCTGCATTCTCTCATTTACTTGATACAGCTGTCGTGGCTGTGACGGTACCACCTGAAGACGGAGGCTTGTGTTGCCTCCGAAACGTCGTGATTTTTATTTTATATTTTATTTATCCTGAACACTTACGCAGGAAACGGAACAGCGGGGCGAGCCTCTTGCATTCGAGGAACTGGTGGGCGAGGTCCAACTCCCTCAGTCCGCAACACGCGCACGTGTCCGGAGCTCCCGTCAATGCCCGGCTGACCCACACGGCCGTGGGCACAGTCCAGTGCGCCAACCTCCATTGGAGGTCGCCACATAGTTTCGCAGGGGGGGTCGGTACATGTCACGCCCACTGGGGGCAGCGCCCGTCAGCGCGGAGAAGTACCCTCTCCACTTCGTGTCCGGCAGCTCCCCAAGTCCCGGAAGTGCAGCGCCTTTACGCAGGAGGCGTAGAGCCCTTTCTTGTGGACTTCCCTCAGCGAGACGCCCAGGCTGTCCCCATCTTCAACAGTTTTCCCCTGTCCTCGCGATCAGAGGGGCGGCACAGGAGAAAGTCAGACTCCTCCAGCCCCAACCGAGCTCCCGCATCGTCCGCAGGGCTTCCCGCAACAATTTCACCCAGCGAGCACGGGGAGCGCAGCCCGGCCGCTTTTGAGAGTTCCAGAGCCGGCCTCCACCTCCGCTGGCTGGGTCCACCAGGTCGCTGCCTGCTCACCCCCGCGGCAAAAAACCGCAAGGCCCCAGGGTGTGTTCTCCCTTGGCCCAGAGCCGATTATTCAGCTTGAGGAGGCTGGACACTTCGTGTAGAGGAGCCTCACGTACGCTATAAATCCCTGGCCAAACCCAAAGGACNTTAGCACCGCGTACATGTAGTCGTGGCTGACTCGGTCAAAAGCCTTCTCTTGATCGAGGAAAAGGAGGCCGGTGTCCATCCATGGGTGTCCGCCAGGTCGATCACGTCCTGACACCCCGATGTTGTCATGGATACCGCCCCGGGATACAGTATGTCTGTTCCGGCTGGATGATCCTCCCCGCCGCGCCCTTCAACCGGTTCAACGCCTTTGCGACGATCTTATAGTCCGTGCATAACACGGACACCGGCCGCCAGTTCGCACGAGCGCAAGTCCCCCTTCTTGGGCAACAGGGTAACCACTGCTCTCCTGCAACTCTGCGGCAACTCCCCTTTTGCAGACTCGCATTCAGCACCTCCGAACTCACCCCAAAAAGCTTTGAAGAACTCGGCTGGGAGGCCATCGATCCCAGTAGCTAGGCCACTCCCGCAGCCTCCAGTTCCTGGAGGGTGATCAGCCCTTCCAGCTGTTCCATCTCTGGGGGGGTCAGTCTAGGCACACCCTCTAACAATTCCCCAAGAGCATCCCCTGGATGCTTTCTGCAGTAAACAGATCTGGTAAAAACCCTTAGCGATGCCCTCGTCGCTCGTGTGGACTTCACCACTCGGTGCCTGCAGGCTGGATAAGGTTTTTGGTGACTGTGTCTGAAAAATATTTGGTAGGCGCATCCATCTTTAGCAGATGTTGCATTCTCTGATTCGCAAAGGCCTTTAGGCTTCCGGTCGACACAGACCTCACCAGCCGTTGCTGCTCCAAGAGCGTGCGGTAATCGCATTTTTGGGGTGAGCCCAGCTCTGCTTCCAGCGCCAGCAGCTCATCCCGTAGCCGCTCTTCCTGTTCCCGCTGGCTACNGCGTGCTGGCTCATAAACCGCTGGCATAGTGACCCTATCTGTACCTTCCCATTATCCCACCATTGCTGGAGCGAGTCGAAGNTGACTTTCGTGTTAGCCACACCTTCCAGAAGGCTCTGAAGGCCCCCTGGAAGTCCGCATTCTCTAAGAGTTGCAGGTTGAACCGCGAGTAGGGCCTGCGGTGTCCAAGAAGGGGGAGGTGCAAGTGCACCGCACCAGGTGGTGGTCGGAAAAACCGGACACACACAGAGAGAGAGACACAGAGAGAGAGACACACACAGAGAGAGAGTCACACAGCGAGAGAGAGGAGGAGAGGCAACCACAGCAGGCCCAAGGCTGCTCGACCAGCACGCCTCGTGCGTGGTGCCGTAGGGAAACACAAAACAAATAAAAACACCAGCACCACGTGAGGGAAAAACAGTAGTTACAGTAAAGGGGAGAGAAAAGTTGTAGACCACAAAGCCTGAAGAAACGAAGAGAAACCGCGGGTACAACGGTTATAAACGCGTGCACACTCTCTCTCTCAGGCTTGGTGCAGGGTGTTGAAACACCAGGCCTCAATGCACGCCAGGTGGGAAAGCCTGGAGCTCCGTCGCAACGCAGCTATGTGTGGCGAGTCTGAGACGTGGAACCCTGCGCCGTGAGAAGCTCTCCACGACTCCCGCATCGGCACCTGATGACCGCCCCCCACCTTTCGCAGGAATTTGCGTGCTTGTCGCCCGCGTGTGCATAGTACGCGTGCTCCAATTGGATCCGCGCCTTGACGAGTCCTCGTAGCGTCGCCACCGCCGAGCAGCCGGCGTCCGACGCGCCGGCCAGTTTCTTTTTACGCGTCTTGTATATCGCCATTTTGGCCTGGGCACAGATGAAGTTCACGAGGTCATGGTGCTTGTTCGGTAAGTACGGCACCCGTACGCGAACCAGCTCCTCTGGAAGCCCATCCCCAGTTTCCTTGAGATGTCTCCCAGGAGCCGGAAAACGGGGACAGCCGTGCACACCCCGTGTACTGGTGTGGCAGGTCTCCCTTGCGCCGCAGAAGGCGCATTTGTCAGACGCCCCCGGGGCGACTTTGTTCTGCCACGCGGCCGAGGGTAGCGTCCGGTGGAGCAGCCTCCACTGCAGGTCTCCGCAACGCTTGGTGATGGGGGCCTGTACAGGCGGCCCACTGGGGGGGGCCGCGCCTGCCGGTGCCAAGGCGCTCCTCCACCTGGTGTCCGGGAGTTCCGCCAGCTCGCGGCAGCGCAGCGCCTTGACGCTGCACGCGTACAGCGCTCCCTTCAGCGCGCCCCGAAAGGTCACTTCCTGGCAGCTCCCGAGTTTCAACAGCCTGTCGGAGTCGTCCCGCCCGGTGGGCTGGGCGCAGGTGAACCGCAATTCAGGGAAGGAGGGGGGGGGGCGCCGTCTTCGGGCGCCTCCAGCCGCAGCTCCCGCATCGCCGCGAGCGCCGCCCGCAGCAGCTTCTCCCGGCCAGCACGGTGCGGAGTCTCGCGGCTCCACCGACGTCGGCCGCGGACCTCCACGCCGGGTGCCGTTCGCGGTCCCGCACCAGTTCCCCCGCCGCTCGTATCCCGCCGAGGTGAAGCGGCGGCCCAGCGTCGCTTGGTCCTGGTCTTGGCGAAGCGGCCGTTGACGAACAGCGGCTCGTGCAGGAACTGCCCGAGCGTGCTTTGCGGGCCCCCTGTCCCAGGCCAGACTGCGCCACTCTACCAGGAGGCTCCGGTGGATGGCCGGCAGCACCGCGTAGTCGACCCGGGCCAGATCCAGCAAGAAGATCTCTCTCCCGTAGCCCAGGCCGCTCCCGGCGCCTCTCAGCAAGGCGAGGGTGGGTGCCTCCCAAGGCAGGATCTCCTTGCCGTGCAGCAGCTGCTGCGCGGTTTGAAGTCTAAACGTCATAATTCTGGCGTGACGTGGACCAGGCCCTGGCCGCCCTCGCCCACCGGTAGGCGGATGACTCCCGGCCTCATCCAGTGTTTGCCTTGCCACACGAAGCGGGTGAGCGAGCGGGGGCTGCTCCCCGAGGGCTTTCTCCCTGTGCCACAGCACCGCGGCCGCCAGGTTGTTGCCGACCGGCACCCGCCCCTGAAGGACATCGCCGGGGCTAGGCGGCGCGCCCATGTCGCCAGCTTCGCCTCGAAACGGTCCCCAGTTCGGGCCAGTTTCGCTGGGCGACGTGGGGCCTTCCGAAGTGGACGCCCAGGTACCTGACGCCGTCGGCCTGCCAGGCGACACCCCCTGGGAGGAGCACCAGGCACGCGGCCCCCTGCGGCCCTAGGCGCAGAGCCGAGGTCTTTGCCCAGTTGATCTTGGCACCGGACGCCGCCTCGTCCATCAAAGTTGATGATGACCAACGCACGTTTGTCATTTTGTTGGGTTTTGATGAGTGCGCAGATGGCTGAAAGGCCAATCCGAGCCCGGAGTTCTCTGTGGCACACTGGACAGCAGGCCAGGGAGGATGTAGAGCTCTGAGGTGCAGCCACAAGTCCTTCCTTGGTAGATTTGCGCTGCTGCCTCTTCACGATGGCACAGGAGCGTCTCCTACTCTCACAGAGGACTGCACCGTCCTGTACTTTTTTCTCCAGGCAGGTCGGTCCTGTGCTCGGGATTCCCAGCTTTTCAGGTCGAATCCAAAGCTCTTCAAGGAAGCGTCCCGTGACGACCACGCACAGGTCGTCCGCGTACGCCGATACCTTGACGACCGCCCCTTGGGGCCGGCACCCTGTACCCCGACAGGGAGAGCTTGAGGCGGCGCACGAGGGGCTCGATGACCAGGGCGTAGAGGAGGCCCGACAGCGGGGGCACCCCTGCCTGTCTCCGCTCGCCACGGGGAAAGGGGCGCCGAGCCGCTGGTTGACCTTGAGCAGGCTCGACGCGCCCGCCGCGCACAGGAGCCGCACGTGCGACATTAAATCCGGTCCAAAACCGGACGCGGCGAGCAGTTTTTCCAGGACGGGACGGCCGACCCGGTCGAAGGCCTTCTCCCGGTCGAGGAAGAGGAGGAGGCCCAAGTCCGTGCCGTCACCTCTCCGCCAGCGCGATCACGTCCCTGACCCGTGCTCACGTTGTCGTGCAAGCACCGGCCAGGGACGCAGTAGGTTTGTTCGGGCGAAACCAGCTGGCCCACCACCGACTTGAGGCGGTTGGCCAGCGCCTTGGCGAAGATTTTGTAGTCGGCGCGCAGAAGAGAAACCGGCCGCCAGTTCTCGATGCGGCGCAGGTCTCCCTTCTTGGGCAGCAGGGTGACGACCGGCAGCTCTGCGGAGCACCCCTTCCTCCGCAGGCTCTCCGCAAAGACCTCCAGCAGGTGCGGCGCGAGGTCATCCAGAAGGTTTCGTAGAATTCGGACGGCAGGCCGTCGATTCCTGGGGCTTTGCCGGTCGCTCAGCCCTCTCGCCGCGGCGCGGAGCTCCTCTCTTGTGATGGGGCCCTCCGTGCGCTCGTCGATCCCGGAGTCCGCCAAGATGGGGCAGCATCCGTCGAGTAGCTCCCGGGGGGCCGCCTCTTCGTCCGTGTCACCACCTCGGAAAAGTGTGGCGTAGTAAGTCCCGTGCGAGCCTGGCGATCTCCCTTTCTGCCGTGACAGTCCGCCCCGCACCCCCCCCCCCCGGTCTGCAGACACGGGATGCTGTTGTTGTTGCTGGGCTCGCGTTGCAGGCCGAAGAAAAATGTTGAGGGGAGTCCATGTGGGCAAGGCGTTGCATTCGCTGTTGCACGTACGACCCGGTTGCCTGCCGGTCCGTGACAGCTCTAAACAGCTGCTGCTTCTCCAGCAGCAGAGAGACAGAGAGACAGAGAGAGAGACAGAGACAGAGAGAGACAGAAAAAGAGAGAGAGACAGAGAAACAGAGAGAGAGAGACAGAGAGAGAGAGAGAGAGAGAGAGAGACAGAGAGAGAGANAGAGACAGAGAGAGACATGGAGAGAGAGNGACAGAGAGAGACAGAGAGACACAGAGAGACAGAGAGACGCAGAGAGACACAGAGAGAGAGAGAGAGAGAGAGACAGAGAGAGACAGAGAGACGAGAAGACACAGAGAGACAGAGACAGAGACAGAGAGACAGAGAGAGAGAGAGACAGAGAGAGAGAGAGAGACAGCAGAGACACAGAGAGAGACAGAGAGAGACAGAGAGAGACAGAGAGACGNAGAGAGACACAGAGAGAGACAGAGAGAGNCAGAGAGAGACAGACTCACACACAGAGACACAGACTCATCACAGAGAGACTCATCACAAGACCCACAGACTCACNACACAGAGACCCACAGACACACACAGAGACCCACAGAGAGACCCATAGAGAGACGACTCACCACACACAGACACAGAGAGAGACCCACAGACTCACCACACAGAGACAGACTNGCCACAGAGACAGACTCACCACACAGAGACCCACAGACTCATCACACAGAGACCCACAGACTCATCACAAGACCCACAGACTCATCACACAGAGACCACAGACTCACCACACAGAGACCCACAGACTCACCACACAGAGACCCACAGACTCACCACACAGAGACCCACAGATTCACCACACAGAGACCCACAGACTCACACACAGAGACTCATAGACTCATCACACACACCCGTAGATTCATCACAAAGACCCACAGACTCACCACACAGAGACCCCAGACTCACCACACAGACCCACAGACTCATCACACAGAGACCCACAGACTCACCACACAGAGACCCACAGACTCGCCACACAGAGACCACAGACTCATCACAGAGACCCACAGACTCATCACAGAGATGATGGTATGAAAGGGTGAGTGAGCGAGTGGATGGGCTAGTGGGAGGGTGAGCGAGCGAGTGGGTGAGTGATTGGTGGGTGAGTGATTGGGTGAGCGAGCGAGTGGGTGGGTGAGTGGGTGAGCGAGTGAGTGGGTGAGCGAGTGGGTGAGTGGGTGAGCGAGTGAGTGGGTGGGTGAGCGATTGGGTGAGTGGTGGGTGAGCGAGTGGGTGGGTGAGCGGGTGGGTGAGCGGGTGGGTGAGCGAGCGAGCGAGCGAGTGGGTGAGCGAGCGAGTGGGCGAGCGAGTGGTGAGCGAGCGAGTGGGTGAGCGAGTGGTTGAGTGGTGAGCGAGTGGGTGAGCGAGTGTGTGAGCGGGGGGTGAGCGGGTGGGTGAGCGGGTGGGTCGGTGAGTGAGTGAGCGAGTGGGTGAGTGAGCGGGTGGTTGAGCGGGTGGGTGAGTGAGCGAGTGGGTGAGTGAGCGGTGGTTGAGCGGGTGGGTGAGCGAGTGAGCGAGTGAGTGAGTGGGCGAGCGAGTGGCGAGTGGGCGAGCGGGAGCAGCTGTCACGCTGTATTTGGTCTACTCTTCCAACAGTCGATCATTGCAAAGTGTCGGGTGACAGTGGGAGTCGCCCTCACAACTATCCCTCGGCTTTGGGACATCGATGATGATGATGCTGCTGATGCTGATGTTGCAGATGATGATGATGATGCTGATGTTGCAGATGATGGTGATGTTGCCGATGATGGTGATGATGATGTTGCAGATGATGACGATGTTGCTGCTTGATTTCGCTAATACTCATAATGATGTTGATGCTGATGTTTTTAAAAATGATTATGATGGTGCGGATGTTGCTGATGATGATGTTGCTGATGTTGATGATGTTGATGATGATGTTGATGATGATGATGATGTTGATGATGTTGCTGATGATGATGTTGCTGATGATGATGATGGTGGTGTTGCTGATGATGCTGATGATGATGTTACTGATGATATTGATGCTGATGATGTGCTGATGATAATGATGTTGCTGATGATGATGTTACTGATGATGATGATGTTGATCATGATGTTGCTGATGATGATGTTGCTGATGATGATGATGTTGATGATGATGATGCTGATGATGATGATGTTGATGATGATGTTGCTGCTGATGATGATGCTGATGATGATGATGTTGCTGCTGCTGCTGCTGATGCTGATGATGAACACTATATGCATATACATAGTCGAGTAATTTAAGAGGATCGAGAGAGGCGAGCGAGCGAGCATCAGATCGTCTCTGATGCTGTTGGGTTTTGAGCTGTGAGCACTTTTCTGAATTAAAAAAAATATAAAACCTGACGAGTTCGACTCCACGACTTTGTGATGGTGGTGGTGGTTGTGGTGATGGTGGTTGTGGTGGTGGTTGTGGTGATGGTGTTGTGGTGATGGTGGTGGTGGTGTTGATGGTGGTTTGGTGATGGTGGTGGTAGTGGTGATGGTGGTTGTGGTGATGGTGGTAGTGGTGATGGTGGTGGTTGTGGTGATGGTGATGTGGTGTGATGGTGGTGGTGATGGTGGTGGTGGTGATGGTGGTTGTGGTGGTGGTGATGGTGGTGGTATGGTGGTTGTGGTGATGGTGGTGGTGATGGTGGTTGTGGTGGTGGTAGTGGTGATGGTGGTTGTGGTGATGGTGGTGTAGTGGTGATGGTGGTGATGTTGTGGTGATGGTCGTGGTGGTAGTGGTGGTGATGGTGGTGGTGATGTGGTTGTGGTGGTGGTGGTGGTTGTGGTGATGGTGGTTGATGAAGTGGTGGTAGTGATGGTGGTGTAGTGTGNTGGTGGTTGTGGTGATGGTGGTGTGGTGATGGTGGCTGGTGATGTATGGTGATGGTGGTGGTGGTGATGATAGTGATGAAGTGNTGTGGTGATGCAGGGTGATGTGATGGGGTGGTGGTGANAGGGTGGTCATGGTGTGGTGATGATAGTGGTGGTTGTGGTGATGGTGGCTGTTGATGGTGGTGATGAAGGTGTGGTAATGGTGGTGATGATGGCAGTGGTGATGTGATGGGGTGGTGGTGATGGTGGTGATGAAGGTTGGTAGTGGTGGTCATGGNAGGGTGATGAATAGTGTGGTAGTGATGGTGGTGTTGTTGGTTGTGATGGTTGGTGGTCTGGTGGTGGTGATGATGGAGTGTGTTGTGATGGGGGTGTTGATGGTGGTGGTGATGCTGGTGCACTGTGTGTCATGAAGGTGGTGCACTGTGTGCCATGAAGGCTGGTGACTGTGTGGCCATGAAGGCTGGTGCACTGTGGCCATGAAGGCTGATGCACTGTGTGTCNTGAGTGGTGACTGTGTGGCCATGAAGGCTGGTGCACGGTGTGTGAGTGAAGGCTGGTGACTGTGTGTGAAGGCTGGTGACTGTGTGGCCATGAAGGCTGGTGACTGTGTGTCATGAAGGCTGGTGCATGCCTGTGTCATGAAGGCTGGTGACTGTGTGTCCTGAGTGGTGCACTGTGTGTCNTGANGTGGTGACTGTGTGGCCATGAAGGCTGGTGACTGTGTGGCATGAAGGCTGGTGACTGTGTGTCATGAAGGTGGTGCCTGTGTGAGCATGAAGGCTGGTGACTGTGTGGCCNTGANGTGATGACTGTGTGTCNTGAAGGGGTGACTGTGTGTCTGAAGGCTGGTGACTGTGTGTCAGTGAAGGCTGTGTGTGTGCATGAAGGCTGGTGACTGTGTGACTGAAGGCTGGTGNACTGTGTGATCATGAATGGCTGGTGACTGTGTGTCATGAAGGCTGGTGACTGTGTGACTGAAGGCTGGTNACTGTGTGTCATGAAGGGGTGACTGTGTGTCNTGAAGGCTGGTGNACTGTGTGGCCATGAAGGCGTGCATGTGTGTCATGAAGGCTGTGNACTGTGTGACCATGAAGGCTGTGCACTGTGTGTCATGAAGGCTGGTGACTGTGTGCATGAAGGCTGGTGACTGTGTGTCATGAAGGCTGGTGCACTGTGTGTCATGAAGGCTGGTGACTGTGTGCATGAAGGCTGGTGACTGTGTGGCNATGAAGGCTGTGCATGTGGCATGAAGGCTGGTGCACTGTGTGTCATGAAGGCTGGTGACTGTGTGGCCATGAAGGCTGGTGCACTGTGTCATGAAGGCTGGTGACTGTGTGACATGAAGGCTGGTGCACTGTGTGTCATGAAGGCTGATGCACTGTGTGCATGAAGGCTGGTGCACTGTGTGTCATGAAGGCTGGTGCACTGTGTGTCATGAAGCTGTGCACTGTGTGTCATGAAGGCTGGTGCACTGTGTGGCCATGAAGGCTGGTGCACTGTGTGTCATGAAGGCTGGTGCACTGTGTGGCCATGAAGGCTGGTGCACTGTGTGGACATGAAGGCTGGTGCACTGTGTGTCATGAAGGCTGGTGCACTGTGTGCCATGAAGGCTGGTGCACTGTGTGATCATGAAGGCTGGTGCACTGTGTGTCATGAAGGCTGGTGCACTGTGTGCCATGAAGGCTGGTGCACTGTGTGGCCATGAAGGCTGGTGCACTGTGTGTCATGAAGGCTGGTGCACTGTGTGTCATGAAGGCTGGTGCACTGTGTGCCATGAGGCTGGTGCACTGTGTGTCATGAAGGCTGGTGCACTGTGTGTCATGAAGGCTGGTGCACTGTGTGGCATGAAGGCTGGTGCACTGTGTGTCATGAAGGCTGGTGCACTGTGTGTCATGAAGGCTGGTGCACTGTGTGTCATGAAGGCTGGTGCACTGTGTGTCATGAAGGCTGGTGCACTGTGTGCATGAAGGCTGGTGCACTGTGTGTCATGAAGGCTGGTGCACTGTGTGTCATGAAGGCTGGTGCACTGTGTGTCATGAAGGCTGGTGCACTGTGTGTTCATGAAGGCTGGTGCACTGTGTGGCATGAAGGCTGGTGCACTGTGTGCCATGAAGGCTGGTGCACTGTGTGTCATGAAGGCTGGTGCACTGTGTGTCATGAAGGCTGGTGCAGTGTGACCATGAAGGCTGGTGCACTGTGTGTCATGAAGGCTGGTGCACTGTGTGTCATGAAGGCTGGTGCACTGTGTGCATGAAGGCTGGTCATGTGTGTCATGAAGGCTGGTGCACTGTGTGTCATGAAGGCTGGTCACTGTGTGTCATGAAGGCTGGTGCACTGTGTGTCATGAAGGCTGGTCACTGTGTGTCATGAAGGCTGGTCACTGTGTGTCATGAAGGCTGGTCACTGTGTGTCATGAAGGCTGGTGCACTGTGTGTCATGAAGGCTGGTGCACTGTGTGTCATGAAGGCTGGTGCACTGTGTGTCATGAAGGCTGGTGCACTGTGGACCATGAAGGCTGGTGCACTGTGTGGCCATGAAGGCTGGTGCACTGTGTGTCATGAAGGCTGGTGCACTGTGTGGCCATGAAGGCTGGTGCACTGTGTGTCATGAAGGCTGGTGCACTGTGTGTCATGAAGGCTGGTGCACTGTGGCCATGAAGGCTGGTGCACTGTGTGTCATGAAGGCTGGTGCACTGTGTGTCATGAAGGCTGGTGCACTGTGTGTCATGAAGGCTGGTGCACTGTGTGGCCATGAAGGCTGGTGCACTGTGTGTCATGAAGGCTGGTGCACTGTGTGTCATGAAGGCTGGTGCACTGTGTGCCATGAAGGCTGGTGCACTGTGTGCATGAAGGCTGGTGCACTGTGTGGTCATGAAGGCTGGTGCACTGTGTGTCATGAAGGCTGGTGCACTGTGTGGCATGAAGGCTGGTGCACTGTGTGTCATGAAGGCTGGTGCACTGTGTGTCATGAAGGCTGGTGCACTGTGTGTCATGAAGGCTGGTGCACTGTGTGTCATGAAGGCTGGTGCACTGTGTGTCATGAAGGCTGGTGCACTGTGTGTCATGAAGGCTGGTGCATGTGTGTCATGAAGGCTGGCTGTGTGTCATGAAGGCTGTGCCTGTGTGGCCATGAAGGCTGTGCACTGTGTGTCATGAAGGCTGGTGCACTGTGTGCATGAAGGCTGGTGCACTGTGTGTCATGAAGGCTGGTGCACTGTGTGCATGAAGGCTGTGCACTGTGTGCATGAAGGCTGGTGCACTGTGTGCCATGAAGGCTGTGCACTGTGTGCATGAAGGCTGTGCACTGTTGTCATGAAGGCTGTGCACTGTGTGCCATGAAGGCTGTGCACTGTGTGCATGAAGGCTGTGCACTGTGTCATGAAGGCTGGTGCACTGTGTGGCCATGAAGGCTGGTGCACTGTGTGTCATGAAGGCTGGTGCACTGTGTGTCATGAAGGCTGGTGCACTGTGTGGCCATGAAGGCTGTGCACTGTGTGCATGAAGGCTGGTGCACTGTGTGGCATGAAGGCTGGTGCACTGTGTGTCATGAAGGCTGGTGCACTGTGTGACATGAAGGCTGTGCACTGTGTGTCATGAGGCTGGTGCACTGTGTGTCATGAAGGCTGGTGCACTGTGTGCCATGAAGGCTGGTGCACTGTGTGTCATGAAGGCTGGTGCACTGTGTGTCATGAAGGCTGGTGCACTGTGTGGACATGAAGGCTGATGCACTGTGTGTCATGAAGGCTGGTGCACTGTGTGTCATGAAGGCTGGTGCACTGTGTGCATGAAGGCTGTGCACTGTGTTCATGAAGGCTGTGCACTGTGTGCATGAAGCTGGTGCACTGTGTGATCATGAAGGCTGGTGCACTGTGTGTCATGAAGGCTGGTGCACTGTGTGACATGAAGGCTGTGCACTGTGTGGCATGAAGGCTGGTGCACTGTGTGTCATGAAGGCTGGTGCACTGTGTGTCATGAAGGCTGGTGCACTGTGTGACATGAAGGCTGGTGCACTGTGTGTCATGAAGGCTGTGCACTGTGTCATGAAGGCTGTGCACTGTGTGTCATGAAGGCTGGTGCACTGTGTGTCATGAAGGCTGGTGCACTGTGTGGCATGAAGGCTGGTGCACTGTGTGACATGAAGGCTGGTGCACTGTGTGATCATGAAGGCTGTGCACTGTGTGCATGAAGGCTGGTGCACTGTGTGTCATGAAGGCTGGTGCACTGTGTGCATGAAGGCTGGTGCACTGTGTGACATGAAGGCTGTGCACTGTGTGTCATGAAGGCTGGTGCACTGTGTGTCATGAAGGCTGGTGCACTGTGTGTCATGAAGGCTGGTGCACTGTGTGCATGAAGGCGGTGCACTGTGTGCATGAAGGCTGGTGCACTGTGTGGCCATGAAGGCTGGTGCACTGTGTGTCATGAAGGCTGGTGCACTGTGTGTCATGAAGGCTGTGCACTGTGTGGCATGAAGGCTGGTGCACTGTGTGTCATGAAGGCTGGTGCACTGTGTGTCATGAAGGCTGGTCACTGTGTGTCATGAAGGCTGGTGCACTGTGTGTCATGAAGGCTGGTGCACTGTGTGTCATGAAGGCTGGTGCACTGTGTGTTCATGAAGGCTGGTGCACTGTGTGGCATGAAGGCTGGTGCACTGTGTGTCATGAAGGCTGGTGCACTGTGTGTCATGAAGGTNCTGGTGCACTGTGTGTCATGAAGGGGCACTGGTGCCTGACTGCACTGTGGTCATGAAGGCTGGTGCACTGTGTGGCATGAAGGCTGGTGCACTGTGTGTCATGAAGGCTGGTGCACTGTGTGACATGAAGGCTGGTGCACTGTGTGTCATGAAGGCTGGTGCACTGGTGTCATGAAGGCTGGTGCACTGTGTGCCATGAAGGCTGGTGCACTGTGTGTCATGAAGGCTGGTGCACTGTGTGACATGAAGGCTGGTGCACTGTGTGTCATGAAGGCTGGTGCACTGTGTGCCATGAAGGCTGGTGCACTGTGTGTCATGAAGGCTGGTGCACTGTGTGACATGAAGCTGGTGCACTGTGTGTCATGAAGGCTGGTGCACTGTGTGTCATGAAGGCTGGTGCACTGTGTGGCATGAAGGCTGGTGCACTGTGTGTACATGAAGGCTGATGCACTGTGTGATCATGAAGGCTGGTGCACTGTGTGTCATGAAGGCTGGTGCACTGTGTGCATGAAGGCTGGTCACTGTGTGCATGAAGGCTGGTGCACTGTGTGGCATGAAGGCTGGTGCACTGTGTGCCATGAAGGCTGGTGCACTGTGTGGCATGAAGGCTGGTGCACTGTGTGCCATGAAGGCTGGTGCACTGTGTCATGAAGGCTGGTGCACTGTGTGGCCATGAAGGCTGGTGCACGTGTGTCATGAAGGCTGGTCACTGTGTGGCCATGAAGGCTGATGCACTGTGTGTCATGAAGGCTGGTGCACTGTGTGTCATGAAGGCTGGTGCACTGTGTGTCATGAAGGCTGGTGCACTGTGTGGCATGAAGGCTGGTGCACTGTGTGTCATGAGGCTGGTGCACTGTGTGGCATGAAGGCTGATGCACTGTGGTGTCATGAAGGCTGGTGCACTGTGTGTCATGAAGGCTGGTGCACTGTGTGTCATGAAGGCTGGTGCACTGTGTGCCATGAAGGCTGGTGCACTGTGTGGCATGAAGGCTGAGCACTGTGTGTCATGAAGGCTGGTGCACTGTGTGTCATGAAGGCTGGTGCACTGTGTGTCATGAAGGCTGGTGCACTGTGTGTCATGAGGCTGGTCACTGTGTGTACATGAAGGCTGGTGCACTGTGTGGCCATGAAGGCTGGTGCACTGTGTGTCATGAAGGCTGGTGCACTGTGTGCCATGAAGGCTGATGCACTGTGTGTCATGAAGGCTGGTGCACTGTGTGTCATGAAGGCTGGTGCACTGTGTGTCATGAAGGTGTGCACTGTGTGTCCATGAAGGCTGGTGCACTGTGTGTCATGAAGGCTGGTGCACTGTGTGGCATGAAGGCTGGTGCACAGTGTTCATGAAGGCTGGTGCACTGTGTGGCATGAAGGCTGGTGCACTGTGTGTCATGAAGGCTGGTGCACTGTGTGGCCATGAAGGCTGGTGCACTGTGTGTACATGAAGGCTGGTGCACTGTGTGGCATGAAGGCTGGTGCACTGTGTGTCATGAAGGCTGGTGCACTGTGTGTCATGAAGGCTGGTGCACTGTGTGTCATGAAGGCTGGTGCACTGTGTGGCCATGAAGGCTGGTCACTGTGTGTCATGAAGGCTGCTGCACTGTGTGTCATGAAGGCTGGTGCACTGTGTGGCCATGAAGGCTGGTGCACTGTGTGTCATGAAGGCTGGTGCACTGTGTTCATGAAGGCTGTGCACTGTGTGGCCATGAAGGCTGGTGCACTGTGTGTCATGAAGGCGGTGCACTGTGTGACATGAAGGCTGGTGCACTGTGTGGCCATGAAGGCTGGTGCACTGTGTGTCATGAAGGCTGATGCACTGTGTGTCATGAAGGCTGTGCATGTGTGGCCATGAAGGCTGGTGCACTGTGTGTCATGAAGGCTGGTGCACTGTGTGTCATGAAGGCTGGTGCACTGGTGTCATGAAGGCTGGTGCACTGTGTGTTCATGAAGGCTGGTGCACTGTGTGGCCATGAAGGCTGATGCACTGTGTGTCATGAGGGCTGGTGCACTGGTGACCATGAAGGCTGGTGCACTGTGTGTCATGAAGGCTGGTGCACTGTGTGTCATGAAGGCTGGTGCACTGTGTGTCATGAAGGCTGGTGCACTGTGTGTCATGAAGGCTGGTCACTGTGTGTCATGAAGGCTGGTGCACTGTGTGATCATGAAGGCTGGTGCACTGTGTGATCATGAAGGCTGGTGCACTGTGTGTCATGAAGGCTGGTGCACTGTGTGCCATGAAGGCTGGTGCACTGTGTGGCCATGAAGGCTGGTGCACTGTGTGTCTGAAGGCTGTGCACTGTGATGCCATGAAGGCTGGTGCACTGTGTGATCATGAAGGCTGGTGCACTGTGTTCATGAAGGCTGTTGCACTGTGTTCATGAAGGCTGGTGCACTGTGTTCATGAAGGCTGGTGCACTGTGTTCATGAAGGCTGGTGCACTGTTGATCATGAAGGCACACTGTGTATCAGCCTTCATGCACACAGTGCACCAGCCTTCATGGCCACACAGAGCACCAGCCTTCATGACACACAGTGCACCAGCCTTCATGACACACAGTGCACCAGCCTTCATGACACACAGTGCACCAGCCTTCATGACACACAGTGCACCAGCCTTCATGGCCACACAGTGCACCAGCCTTCATGACACACAGTGCACCAGCCTTCATGATCACACAGTGCACCAGCCTTCATGGCACACGTGCACAGCCTTCATGATCACACAGTGCACCAGCCTTCATGACACACAGTGCACCAGCCTTCATGACACACAGTGACCAGCCTTCATGGCCACACAGTGCACCAGCCTTCATGACACAGTGCACCAGCCTTCATGATCACACAGTGCACCAGCCTTCATGCCACACATGCACCAGCCTTCATGATCACACAGTGCACCAGCCTTCATGGCACACAGTGCACCAGCCTTCATGACACACAGTGCACCAGCCTTCATGCACACAGTGCACCAGCCTTCATGACACACAGTGCACCAGCCTTCATGACCACAGTGCACCAGCCTTCATGACACACAGTGCATCAGCCTTCATGACACACAGTGCACCAGCCTTCATGGCCACACAGTGACCAGCCTTCATGACACACAGTGCACCAGCCTTCATGACACACAGTGCACCAGCCTTCATGACACACAGTGCACCAGCCTTCATGACACACACTGCACTAGCCTTCATGACACACAGTGCACCAGCCTTCATGGTCACACAGTGCACCAGCCTTCATGACACACAGTGCACCAGCCTTCATGACACAGTGCACCAGCCTTCATGACACACAGTGCACCAGCCTTCATGACACACAGTGCACCCGCCTTCATGGCCACACAGTGCACCAGCCTTCATGACACACAGTGCACTAGCCTTCATGACACACAGTGCACCAGCCTTCATGGTCACACAGTGCACCAGCCTTCATGACACACAGTGCACCAGCCTTCATGACACACAGTGCACCAGCCTTCATGACACACAGTGCACCAGCCTTCATGGCACACAGTGCACCAGCCTTCATGACACACAGTGCACCAGCCTTCATGACACACAGTGCACCAGCCTTCATGACACACAGTGCATCAGCCTTCATGGCCACACAGTGCACCAGCCTTCATGATCACACAGGGCACCAGCCTTCATGACACACAGTGCACCAGCCTTCATGGCCACACAGTGCACCAGCCTTCATGATCACACAGGGCACCAGCCTTCATGACACACAGTGCACCAGCCTTCATGACACACAGTGCACCAGCCTTCATGACACACAGTGCACCAGCCTTCATGACACACAGTGCACCAGCCTTCATGGCCACACAGTGCACCAGCCTTCATGGCCACACAGTGCACCAGCCTTCATGAACACAGTGCACCAGCCTTCATGACACACAGTGCACCAGCCTTCATGGCCACACAGTGCACCAGCCTTCATGACACACAGTGCACCAGCCTTCATGACCACAGTGCACAGCCTCATGGCCACACGTGCACCATTGTATGGCACCACAATCACCTCCTGCCGGTTGAACCCATATCTATGTGGGCCCTTGACCACCATCCGTGCCGTCTTCATAAAGGATCCCTTAGATTTCGATGTAAAGCTTCTTTCGTGACTGCAGGATTCACCTTCTTGGTTCTTTCGGTAAAGTCGTCACGTAGAAGGGAAGTAATAAAATAATAAAAATAAAACATTACAAAATACAATTGTATTTTAATATTGAAGGGAAATAAAATAAACTACAATGGTATTTTAATACTCAAGGGAAATAATAAAATAATAAAAATAAAACATTATAGAATTTCGATTTAAAGCTTTCGTGACTGCAGGGATTCATCTTCTTGGTTCTTTCGGTAAAGTCACGTAGAATGGAACAGGTCCCTGCGGGGTGGGCTGGTAGGAACGAATAAGCAAAGAATATAAACATAATGTATTATTACACTTGTTTAGCCAGGAAAGCCTCACTGAATCTAAAGGTTGTTGTAGGGTCCTGCCAAGTGTTTGCAGTAGCGGGCGATGTTGCTACACCTAACCGTACGATACGAAGGAGAGTTTGAGGCCTAGTTCTAGGCTTTAGGCCTAGCTGTAGGCTTTAGGCCGCTGTGAGTTAATTTTTATTTAAATGTTTTAATTATTAATGTAAAAGCTTTACATTTAATGTTTCTATTTAAAAACATGAGGGAATGTAACATTGTTGAACATTAACTCCCTTTCACACACGCGCGGTACGATACGAAGGGAGAGTTTGAGGCCTAGTTCTAGGCTTTAGGCCTTGCTGTAGGCTTTAGGCCGCTGTGAGTTAAATTTTAATGTAAATGTTTTAATTAAAAGCTATCTCAGGGAATTATGAGGGAATGTTAACTTGTTTAGCCAGGAAAGCTCACTGAGTGTAAAGGTTTTTGTAGGGTCTGCCAAGTGTTTGCAGTAGGGGGCGATGTTGCTACACCTAATCGGACATCGGACGGACGATATAATCTATTGTAGGCTGGTTCACTTCGTTCCTACCAGTAATAAAAAATAATAAACATAAAACATAATAAAATACAATTCTCACGACGTTTCGGCCACAACGCAAGCAGCCGTCCTCAGGTGAAGAACAGGTCTGTCGGGAAGTACATGTGCATGTGTGTGTGTGTACATGTGTGTGTACATGTGTGTACATGTGTGTGTACATGTGTGTGTACATGTGTGTGTACACGTGTGTGTGTGTAGATGTGTGTGTGTGTACATGTGTGTGTACACGTGTGTGCACTGTGTGTGTGTACATGTGTGTGTGTGTACATGTGTGTGTGTACACGTGTGTGTGTACATGTGTGTGTACATGTGTGTAGATGTGTGTGTATACATGTGTGTGTGTGTGTACATGTGAATGCGTGTGTACNTGTGTGTGTACNTGTGTGTGTACATGTGTACATGTGTGTGTACATGTGTGTGTCTGTGTGTTTCTTTCAGGGATACGATGAAGACATCGAGCGGTGAGTCCCTCACGTTTTGCCACCAACTGTCACGTGCCCCGTCACGTGTCCCGTCACGTGTTCCGTGACGTGTTCAGTCACGTGTCCAGTCACGTGTCCCGTGACGTGTCCGTCACGTGTCCCGTCACGTCCCTTCCCCCTCCCAGCATCACGTGTCTCTCCCGCCGCCACGTGGCGTTCTGCACGCGGCTTCCCGCCTCTCTCGCCGTCGAGTTTGTCTCCCGCCTGCACGGCCGCCTGGACGACATCCTGTCCACGCTACTGGGTCCCCGCGTGGACGCGCTGAGCGACGAGTCGGAGCGCACCGAGTCGCCGCCGTCAGCCGCCGCCGCCGCTGCTGGTGACTCCGTCGAGAGGTCTCGGGACTCGGCGTCGCGAGGCGATGACCAAGCAGGAGCTCGTCCAGAAGTGTGGGTCTACTGTGGGTGTCTGTGGGTTTCTGTGGGTGTCTGTGTGTGTCTGTGTGTCTTTGTGTGGATCTGTGTGTGTCTGTGGGTGTCTGTGTGTGTGGGTGTCTGTGTGTGTACTCTGTGTGTCTCTGTGTGTGTCTGTGGGTGTCTATGAGTCTCTGTGTGTCTCGTGGGTCTCTGTGTGTCTCTGTGTGTGTCTATGAGTCTCTGTGTGTCTCTGTGTGTGTCTATGAGTCTCTGTGTGTCTCTGTGTGTGTCTATGAGTCTCTGTGTGTCTCTGTGTTTGTCTATGAGTCTCTGTGTGTCTCTGTGGGTCTCTGTGTGTCTCTGTGTGTGTCTATGAGTCTCTGTGTGTCTCTGTGTGTGTGTCTCTGTGTGTCCTGTGTGTGTCTATGAAGTCTCTGTGTGTCTCTGTGTNTGTCTATGAGTCTCGTGTGTCTCGTGGGTCTCTGTGTGTCTCTGTGTGTGTCTATGAGTCTCTGTGTGTCTCTGTGTGTGTCTATGAGTCGCTGTGTGTCCTGTGTGTGTCTATGAGTCTCTGTGTGTCNTCTGTGGGTCTCTGTGTGTCTCTGTGTGTGTCTGTCTCTGTGTGTGTGTCTATGAGTCTCTGTGTTGGCTGTCTATGAGTCTCTGTGTGTCTCTGTGGGTCTCGGGACTCCGCGTCGCGAGGCGTGACCAAGGGAGTCGTCCGTGTGGGTCTCTGTGGGTCTCTGTGTGGNTCTGTGGGTCTCTGTGGGTCTCTGTGTGTGATCTGTGGGTCGAGTCTGTGGGTCTCTGTGTGGATCTGTGGGTCTCTGTGTGGATCTGTGGGTCTCTGTGGGTCTCTGTGTGTGATCTGTGGGTCTCTATGGGTCTCTGTGTGTGGATCTGTGGGTCTCTGTGGGTGTCTCTGTGTGTGGATCTGTGGGTCTCTATGGGTCTCTGTGTGTGGATCTGTGGGTCTCTATGGGTCTCTGTGTGTGGATCTGTGGGTCTCTGTGTGGATCTGTGGGTCTCTATGGGTCTCTGTGTGTGGATCTGTGGGTCTCTGTGGTGTCTCTGTGTGTGGATCTGTGGGTCTCTATGGGTCTCTGTGTGTGGATCTGTGCCGGTCTCTATGGGTCTCTGTGTGTATCTGTGGGTCTCTGTGTGGATCTGTGGGTCTCTATGGGTCTCTGTGTGTGGNTCTGTGGGTCTCTGTGGGTGTCTCTGTGTGTGGATCTGTGGTCTCTATGGGTCTCTGTGTGTGGATCTGTGGGTCTCTATGGGTCTCTGTGTGTGATCTGTGGGTCTCTGTGTGGATCTGTGGGTCTCTATGGGTCTCTGTGTGATCTGTGGGTCTCTGTGGGTCTCTGTGTGTGATCTGTGGGTCTCTGTGGGTCTCTGTGTGTGGATCTGTGGGTCTCTGTGGGTCTCTGTGTGTGGATCTGTGGGTCTCTGTGTGTGGATCTGTGGGTCTCTGTGGGTCTCTGTGTGTGATCTGTGGGTCTCTGTGGGTCTCTGTGTGTGATCTGTGGGTCTCTGTGTGGATCTGTGGGTGTCTCTGTGGGTCTCTGTGTGTGGAGTCTCTGTGTGTCTCTGTGTGTCTCTGTGTGTCTGTGGGTGTAGATCTGTGTGTCTCTGTGGGTCTCTGTGTGTGTCTGTGTGGAGTNTCTGTGTGTCTCTGTGTGGGTTCTGTGTGTGTCTGTGGGTGGAGTCTCTGTGTGTCTCTGTGTGTGTCTTTGTGTGTGTCTGTGGGTGTATATGAGTCTCTGTGTGTCTCTGTGTGTCTCTGTGTGTGTCTGTGTGTGTCTATGTCTCTGTGTGTCTCTGTGTGTCTCTGTGTGTGTCTGTGGGTGTATATGAGTATCTGTGTGTCTCTGTGGGTCTCTGTGTGTGTCTGTGGGTGTATATGAGTATCTGTGTGTCTCTGTGGGTCTCTGTGTGTGTCTATGAGTCTCTGTGTGTCTCTGTGTGTGTGTCTCTGTGTGTGTCTGTGGGTGTATATGAGTCTCTGTGTGTCTCTGTGGGTCTCTGTGTGTGTCTGTGTGTGTCTATGAGTCTCTGTGTGTGTCTCTGTGGGTCTCTGTGTGTGTCTGTGGGTGTATATGAGTATCTGTGTGTCTCTGTGGGTCTCTGTGTGTGTCTGTGGGTGTATATGAGTATCTGTGTGTCTCTGTGGGTCTCTGTGTGTGTCTATGAGTCTCTGTGTGTGTCTCTGTGTGTCTCTGTGTGTCTCTGTGTGTGTCTGTGGGTGTATATGAGTCTCTGTGTGTCTCTGTGGGTCTCTGTGTGTGTCTGTGTGTGTCTATGAGTCTCTGTGTGTGTCTCTGTGGGTCTCTGTGTGTGTCTGTGGGTGTATATGAGTATCTGTGTGTCTCTGTGGGTCTCTGTGTGTGTCTGTGGGTGTATATGAGTATCTGTGTGTCTCTGTGGGTCTCTGTGTGTGTCTATGAGTCTCTGTGTGTGTCTCTGTGTGTCTCTGTGTGTCTCTGTGTGTGTCTGTGGGTGTATATGAGTCTCTGTGTGTCTCTGTGGGTCTCTGTGTGTGTCTGTGTGTGTCTATGAGTCTCTGTGTGTGTCTCTGTGGGTCTCTGTGTGTCTCTGTGTGTGTCTGTGGGTGTATATGAGTCTCTGTGTGTCTCTGTGGGTCTCTGTGTGTGTCTGTGTGTGTCTATGAGTCTCTGTGTGTGTCTCTGTGGGTCTCTGTGTGTGTCTGTGGGTGTATATGAGTATCTGTGTGTCTCTGTGGGTCTCTGTGGGTCTCTGTGTGTGTCTATGAGTCTCTGTGTGTGTCTCTGTGTGTCTCTGTGTGTCTCTGTGTGTGTCTGTGGGTGTATATGAGTCTCTGTGTGTCTCTGTGGGTCTCTGTGTGTGTCTGTGTGTGTCTATGAGTCTCTGTGTGTGTCTCTGTGTGTCTCTGTGTCTCTGTGGGTCTCTGTGTGTGTCTGTGTGTGTCTATGAGTCTCTGTGTGTCTCTGTGGGTCTCTGTGTGTCTCTGTGTGTCTCTGTGTGTCTCTGTGTGTGTCTGTGTGTGTCTATGAGTCTCTGTGTGTGTCTCTGTGGCTCTGTGGGTCTCTGTGTGTGTCTGTGTGTGTCTATGAGTCTCTGTGTGTCTCTGTGTGTCTCTGTGTCTCTGTGTGTCTCTGTGTGTCTCTGTGGGTCTCTGTGTGTGTCTGTGTGTGTCTATGAGTCTCTGTGTGTGTCTCTGTGGGTCTCTGTGTGTGTCTGTGGGTCTCTGTGTGTGTCTGTGGGTCTCGGTGTGTGTCTGTGGGTCTCTGTGTGTCTCTGTGGTCTCGGGACTCCACACCGAGAGGCGATGACCAAGCAGGAGCTCGTCCAGAAGTGTGGGTCTCTGTGGGTGTTTCTGTGTGTGTGTGGGTCAGTGGCGGCTCCTGCAAAATCTCTCAGGGGGGCAAATGTCTGGATGATTGATAAGGATAAGGTCCACCCATGCAATGGATAAATTAACAGCTTAAGCATGTAAAGGCAACTTCACTTCTTTAATATTAATGAAAAATAAAGTGACTCTTACAATACATCTTGTTTGTTTCTATACTCACTATTAATACAATCCACTCAAGTTTCTTTTATTAAAGATTCCACTAGGTGGCGACAAATTATATTGTTGGATGAAACGTGCTTACGTATGATGACGTAAGCACGTTAGGGCGAGCCCTCCCGGAAGTCATAGAGAATGCATTGGAGCGCCCCCGGTCGAAAAAAACATCTTTGAATGTAAGTCTATGGGGCCACTCGGGGCGATTCTCAGCCGGAGTGAAATCGCCCAAAAAGAGGCGGTACTCCACAGAACGTGACATGACGCTGATTGGACTATATCCAGAGGCACAGTGACGGCTGAGATTGGTGGTGCGTCGCCCAATCGCCCTAATGACGAAACCGCCCTGGTGTGGGTGTCTGTGTGTGTCTATGGGTTTCTGTGTGTTTCTGTGGGTGTCTCTGTGTGTGTCTGTGTGTGTGTGGGTGTCTGTGTGTGTCTATGGGTCTCTGTGTGTTTCTGTGGGTGTCTCTGTGGGTCTCTGTGTGTGTCTGTGTGGGTTTCTGTGGGTGTCTTTGTGGGTTTTTGTGTGTGTCTATGAGTCTTTGTGTGTGTCTCTGTGTGTCTCTGTGGGTGTCTGTGTGTGTGTGTGTCTGTGTGTGTGTGGGTGTCTGTGTGTGTCTGTGTCTCTGTGCGTCTCTACGAATCTCCACGTACCTCTACAAGCCTGTACGAGTTTCTCTCCCTCTCTGCACATCTCCCTTCCACCCCCCACCAACACCCCCACCCCCCCACCCCCCNACCCCCCCACCCCACCACCCCCCACCACAGACGGCTTCTCTCCCACCCTGGACCGCGCCACCGCCACCTCGTCTCCACGTCTCCGACGACCTCCGCACCGTGTCGGTGATTCGCGGCATCGGCGGCCGCGGTAGCCGCGGTGGTGGCGGTGGTGATGGTGGCGGCAGTGGTAGTGGTGGCGGTGGTGGTGGTGGTGGCGGTGGCAGCGGTGGTGGTGGTGGCGGTGGCGTTGGTGGCAGCGGTGGTGGCGGTGGTGGCAGCGGTGGCAACAACGGCGGCGTTGGTGGCAGCGGTGGGTCCTGCCCGGAGCGCTTTGACGGCTGCCGCCAGGCGCTGTGCGGGAGTCTCTGTCCGCCGGGCGCCACTACTGGGAGGTGGACGTCACCGCGGCTCGCGGCTGGTTCCGCGTCGGCGCCGCCTACGGAACCATCCGGCGCAAGGGGGACAGCGAAGCCAGCCGGCTGGGCGCCAACGCAGAGTCGTGGTGCCTCTACGCACACGACAACCAGGTGGGGGGGGGGGNTGGGGGGTGGTGGGGGTGGGGGTGGTGGGGGGGNTGGGGGGTGGTGGGGGGTTTGCCGGATCTCCACGAGTCTCTATGAGTCTCTGAGCACTTCTACGAGTCTCTATGAGTCTCTATGTGTCTCTATGTGTCTCTACGAGTCTCGAGGGACCTTCATGTGTCTCTATGTATCTCTACGAGTCTCTAGGGACCTTCATGTGTCTCTATGTATCTCTACGAGTCTCTAGGGACCTTCATGTGTCTCTATGTATCTCTACGAGTCTCTAGGGACCTTCATGTGTCTCTATGTATCTCTACGAGTCTCTAGGGACCTTCATGTGTCTCTATGTATCTCTACGAGTCTCTAGGGACCTTCATGTGTCTCTATGTATCTCTACGAGTCTCTAGGGACCTTCATGTGTCTCTATGTATCTCTACGAGTCTCTAGGGACCTTCATGTGTCTCTATGTATCTCTACGAGTCTCTAGGGACCTTCATGTGTCTCTATGTATCTCTACGAGTCTCTAGGGACCTTCTGTGTCTCTATGTATCTCTACGAGTCTCTAGGGACCTTCATGAGTCTTTATGTATCTCTACGAGTCTCTAGGGACCTTCATGTGTCTCTATGTATCTCTACGAGTCTCTAGGGACCTTCTGTGTCTCTATGTATCTCTACGAGTCTCTAGGGACCTTCATGTGTCTCTATGTATCTCTACGAGTCTCTAGGGACCTTCATGTGTCTCTATGTATCTCTACGAGTCTCTAGGGACCTTCATGAGTCTCTATGTATCTCTACGAGTCTCTAGGGACCTTCATGTGTCTCTATGTATCTCTACGAGTCTCTCGGGACCTTCATGTGTCTCTATGTATCTCTACGAGTCTCTAGGGACCTTCATGAGTCTCTATGTATCTCTACGAGTCTCTAGGGACCTTCATGTGTCTCTATGTATCTCTACGAGTCTCTAGGGACCTTCATGTGTCTCTATGTATCTCTACGAGTCTCTAGGGACTTCATGTGTCTCTATGTATCTCTATGAGTCTCTAGGGACCTTCATGTGTCTCTATGTATCTCTACGCGTCTCTATGTGTCTCTATGTATCTCTACGAGTCTCTACGAGTCTCTCGGGACATTCATGAGTCTCTATGTATCTCTACGAGTCTCTGAGCACTTCTACGAGTCTCGATGAGTCCCTACGAGTCTCTACGAGTCTCTATGTGACTCTACGAGTCTCTACGAGTCTCTACGGACCTTCATGAGTCTCTATATAGCTCTACGAGTCTCTGCGTATCTCACCGAGTTTCTGAGCACTTCTACGAGCCTCGATGTATCTCTACGAGTCTCTAGGGACCTCTATGTGTCTCTATGAGTCTCTACGAGTCTCTACGGACCTTCATGAGTCTCTACGTATCTCTACGAGTCTCTAGGGACCTTCATGAGTCTCTATGTATCTCTACGAGTCTCGATGAGTCTCTACGAGTCTCTACGAATCTCGATGTGTCCCTACGAGTCTCTACGAGTTTCTATGTATCTCTATGTGTCTCTATGTACTTCTACGAGTCTTTAGGGACCTTCATGTGTATCTCTGAGTCTCCACGAGTCTCTACGAAGCTCTCTCTCTCTCTACGTTCTCTACAATCCTCCGCTACCCCCCCCCCCGCCCCGCTCAGGTATCCGCCTGGCACAACGGAGCGAGATTCCCGTGGTGGTGCCGGGCAACCGGGTCTCTGTGTGTCTCTGTGTCTCCGTGTGTCTCTGTGTGTCTCTGTGTGTCTCTGTGTGTCTCTGTTGGTGTCTGTTGGTGTCTGTTGGTGTCTGTGCGTCTCTGTGCGGCTCTGTGTGTCTCTGTGTGTCTCTGTGTGTCTCTGTGTGTCTGTGTCTCTGTGTGTGTCTGTGTGTGTACTCTCTGTGTGTCTGTGTTTTCTCTGTGTGTCTCTGTGTGTCTGTGTGTTTGTGTGTCTCTGTGTGTCTCTGTGTGTGTCTCTGTGTCTCTGTGTGTCTGTCTCTGTGTCTGTGTGTGACTCTGTGTCTGTGNCTCTGTCTGTGNCTCTCTGTGTGTGTCTCTGTCTGTGTCTCTGTGTCTGTGTCTCTGTGTGTCTCTCTGTCTCTGTGTGTCTCTATGTATCTCTATGTGTCTCTATATATCTCCATGTATCTCTACAAGTCTCCATGTATCTCTACGAGTCTCTATGTGTCTCTATGGGTCTCTATGTATCTCTATGTGTCTCTATGTATCTCTTCTATGGGTCACTATGGTCTCTATGCATCTCTATGTGTCTCCATGTATCTCTACGAGTCTCTATGTGTCTCTATTGGTCTCTATGTATCTCTATGTGTCTCTATGTATCTCTACGAGTCTCTATGGGTCTATGGGTCTCTATGCATCTCTATGTGTCTCCATGTATCTCTACGAGTCTCTATGTGTCACTATGGGTCTCTATGTATCTCTATGTGTCTCCATGTATCTCTGAGTCTCTATGGGTCACTATGGGTCTCTATGCATCTCTATGTGTCTCCATGTATCTCTACGAGTCTCTATGCATCTTTGTGTCTCTACGAGTCTCTGTCTCTCTACGTCTCTACAATCCTCCGCTACCCCCACCACCCCCGCCCAGGTATCCGCCTGGCACAACGGGCGAGATTCCCCGTGGCGGTGCCGGGCACCGTGGCAGCGGCGCTGGTGGCAGCGTGGCACAGTGGTGGCACGGTGGGTCTCTGCGCCGCGTGGCTCTTGCTGGACTGGGAGGCGGGGCTTCTGCTCTTCTCTGCGCGGACTCCATGCGGCCGCTGCACTCGTTCCACCAAGCGTTCGCGAGGCCTCTGTGCCCGCGGTGGTCTCTACTTCTACGCGCTCGTGCCTTCTCGCTCGTGGCCAAGGCCATCTCATTCGTGGATCTGCGGCCGCAGGGAGCGAGCGGAGGTGGTCTGGGGGGCGGGAGGAGGAGGCCAAGCTCATGGCTCCCTCCGCCGCAAACCCTCCTGCTCCCTGAGATGGAATCGGCCCCAGCCACCTTCAATCCTCCTCCCTCTGAGTCTGTGGGTGTCTCTGTGTCTGTGGGTGTCCGTGTGAGTCTGTGGGTGTCTGTGTCTCTGTGCGTCTATGTGGGTGTCTGTCTGTCTCTGTGTGTCTCTGTGGGTCACTGTGGGTGTCTGTGGGTGTCTGTGTGTATCTCTGTGGGTCTCTGTGTATCTCTGTGGGTCTCTGTGTCTCTGTGTGTCTCTGTGGGTGTCTGTGTGTCTTTGTGTCTCTGTGGGTGTCTGTGGGTGTCTGTGGGTCTCTGTGGTGTCTGTGGGTGTCTCTGTGTCTCTGTGTGTCTGTGTGTTTCTGTGTGTCTCTGTGTGTCTCTGTGTGTACTCTGTGTGTGTCTCTGTGTGTCTGTGTCTCTGTGTCTGTCCAAGTCTCTGTGTGTCTGTGTGTCTCTATGTGTCTCTGTGTGTCTCTGTGGGTGTCTGTGTGTCTCTGTGTGTCTCTCTGCTTGAGGAGTCTGTGGGTGTCTGCGTGAGTTTACGGTGTAACGGTAAAAGNTGACTGCTGTATAAGAGACTGCTGTATATAACGTATAATTGGATGCATAATGATAATTGTTTTTTTACCCTTTTATCTGGCACAAAACTGCACATTTTTTTACAAGGAGTCATGTTTGCATANACCACAATACCGGCCATAATGCAAACAAAAACACAACTCTGATAATGTATGCACTGTCCTTGAAGATGATTGGTCCACACCCGAGACACTTTCCTTAGAGCCAGTCTCACATGGTGTTGGAAGATGACGCCAAANGGCGCACAACTCAANGACAATGACCACAGAGTATGAGACTCGGGTGACATTTACACCTTGTCATTAGCNAAAAAAATATGATAATTGTTTTTGACCCTTCTATCTGGCAACAAAACTGACACCTTTTTTTNACAAGGAGTCATGTTTATAGATAGAATGCAAACAAAAACACAACTCTGATAAAGTATGCACTGTCCTTGAAGTTGATTGGTCCACACCCGAGACAGCTTTCCTTAGAGCCTAGTCTCACATGGTCCTTGAAGTTGATTGGTCCACACCCGAGACAGCTTTCCTTAGAGCCTAGTCTCACATGGTCCTTGAAGTTGATTGGTCCACACCCGAGACAGCTTTTTAGAGCCTAGTCTCACATGGCCCTTGAAGTTGATTGGTCCACACCCGAGACAGCTTTCCTTAGAGCCTAGTCTCACATGGTCCTTGAAGTTGATTGGTCCACACCGAGACAGCTTTCCTTAGAGCCTAGTCTCACATGGCTTGAGGTTGATTGGTCCACACCCGAGACAGCTTTCCTTAGAGCCTAGTCTCACATGGTCCTTGAAGTTGATTGGTCCACACCCGAGACAGCTTTCCTTAGAGCCTAGTCTCACATGGTCCTTGAAGTTGATTGGTCCACACCGAGACAGCTTTCCTTAGAGCCTAGTCTCACATGTCCTTGAAGTTGATTGGTCACACCCGAGACAGCTTTCCTTAGAGCCTAGTCTCACATGGTCCTTGAAGTTGATTGGTCCACACCCGAGACAGCTTTCCTTAGAGCCTAGTCTCACATGGTCCTTGAAGTTGATTGGTCCACACCCGAGACAGCTTTCCTTAGAGCCTAGTCTCACATGGTCCTTGAAGTTGATTGGTCCACACCCGAGACAGCTTTCCTTAGAGCCTAGTCTCACATGGTCCTTGAAGTTGATTGGTCCACACCCGAGACAGCTTTCCTTAGAGCCTAGTCTCACATGGTCCTTGAAGTTGATTGGTCCACACCCGAGACAGCTTTCCTTAGAGCCTAGTCTCACATGGTCCTTGAAGTTGATTGGTCCACACCCGAGACAGCTTTCCTTAGAGCCTAGTCTCACATGGTCTTGAGGTTGATTGGTCCACACCGAGACAGCTTTCCTTAGAGCCTAGTCTCACATGGTCTTGAAGTTGATTGGTCCACACCCGAGACAGCTTTCCTTAGAGCCTAGTCCACATGGTCTTGAAGTTGATTGGTCCACACCCGAGACAGCTTTCCTTAGAGCCTAGTCTCACATGGTGTTGGACCAGATGACGCCAAAAGGCGCACAACTCAAAGACAACGCACCATCAGAGTATGAGAGCTTCCGTCTTCAGGTGGAACCGTCACAGCACGATTGCTGCATCAAGTAAATGAGAAATTCCAAGAAAACAGTCCTTGTATATATACTGGTTGAGGGTGGGAGGAGACAAGGTTAGCCCCTGGATAGATTTTTTTTATTTTTTTTATTAATTTAAATGTATTTTTTATTTCACTTTTATTAATCTACAAAAAAAATTCTGTTACTTTTTGATTTTTTTATTTTACTTTTATGAATGTTTTTATTTTATTTTACTTTTATTAAATTACTATTATTTTTATTTTACTTTTAAATTAAAATGTTTTTAGTTAACTTTTATTAAATTTACATTTTTTATTTTACTTTT
>WFAB01002626.1:10000-31002 GCA_018977245.1 Lethenteron camtschaticum | reverse complement strand
GAGTGTGGGAGAGTGTGTGAGTGTGTGGTGAGTGTGAGAGTGTNGTGAGTGTGGGTGAGTGGTAGAGGTGGTGAGTGTGGGTGAGTGGTGAGAGTGTGGTGAGTGTGGGTGAGTGGTGAGAGTGTGGGTGAGTGTGGGTGAGTGGTGAGAGGTGGGTGAGTGTGGGTGAGTGTGGGTGAGTGTGGGTGAGTGTGGGTGAGTGTGGGTGAGTGTGGTGANGTGGTGAGTGTGGTGAGTGTGGGTGAGTGTGGNTGAGTGTGGGTGAGTGTGAGAGTGGGTGTGTGGGTGAGTGTGGTGAGTGTGGATGTGAGAGTGNTGGGTGAGTGGGGTGGGTGAGTGGTAGAGGTGGTGAGTGTGTGAGTGTGGTGAGTGTGGGTGAGTGGTGTGGTGAGTGTGGGTGAGTGTGGGTGAGTGTGGGTGAGNGGTGAGAGTGGTGAGTGTGGGTGAGTGTACGGTGGGGTAGTNTGAAGGTAGGTGAGTGTGGGTGAGTGTGTGAGTGGGTGTGTGGGTGAGTGTGAGNTGTGGGTGAGTGTGAGAGNTGGGTGAGTGTGGGTGAGTGTGGTGAGTGTAGAGNTGGGTGTGTGGGTGAGTGTGGTGAGTGGTANAGTGGTGAGTGTGGTGAGTGTGGGTGAGTGTGAGTAGNTGGTGTGTGGGTGAGTGTGGGTGAGTGTGGGTGAGGTGGTGAGTGTGGAGGGTGGGTAGTGTGAGAGGTGGTGAGTGTGGGTGAGTGTGGTGAGTGTGGGTGAGTGTNAGCAGGTGGTGAGTGTGGGTGAGTGTGGGTGAGTGTGTGGGTGTGGGTGAGTGTGGGTGAGTGTGGGTGAGTGTGGTGAGGTGGCTGAGTGNGNAGGTGTNATGGAGTAGGTGGGTGGGTGTGGGTGAGTGTGGGTGAGTGTGGGTGAGGTGNTGAGTGTGTGGTGAGTGTGGNTGAGTGTGGGTGAGTGTGAAGTGTGGTGAGAGTGTGGGTGTGTAGAGTAGTGGGTGAGTGTGGTGCAGTGTGTGGGTGAGGGTGTAGNTGGGGNTGTGTGAGTGTGGGTGAGTGTGGGGGTGTGGTGAGTAGNGTGTGTAAGTGAGNGTNAGTGGTGAGTTGTGTGAGTGAGAAGGTGAGAGAGTATGTGAGTNAGTGTAGGTGAGTGTGGGTGAGTGTAGTGGGTGAGTGAGTGTGTAGGTGAGTGTGTGGTGAGTGTGTAGGTGAGTGAGGTAGTGGCGAGTGTGTGAGTGAGTGTGTNGGTGAGTGTGTAGGTGAGTGAGTGTGCAGGCGAGAGTGGGTGAGTGAGTGTGTAGGTGAGTGTGGGTGAGTGAGTGAGAGGAGACGAGGATGGGTGAGTGAGTGTGTAGGTGAGTGTGTGTACGAGTGNGTGNGGTAGTTGAGTGAGTGAGTGAGTGTGTGTGTGACGGGTGAGTNTGTGTATAAGTGAGTATGGGTGAGTGAGTGAGTACGGGTGGGTGAGTGTNAGTGTGTGCGCGGGNGGCTAACTGAGTGAGTGAGTGTAGGTGAGTGTGGGTGAGTGACAGGTAGAGGTGAGTGTGTGTATAGGTGAGTGNGTGTAGAGGTAGTACNNGGTGTGTACGGGTGAGTGTGTAGGTGAGTGNNTNAGACTGGCAGAGAATGGGTGGTGAGTGTGTAGGTGAGTGTGTAGGTGAGTGTNGANNGAGAGAGAGANTGGGTGAGTGAGTGTGNAGGTGAGTGTGNGNGTGAGTNGGTAGTTGNGTGTGAGTACTNGTGAGTGTAGTATGTGAGTTGTGTGNGTGAGTACGGGTGGGTGAGTGAGTGAGTGTGAGGCTAACTGTGAGTGAGTGTGTTGAGGTGAGTGGGTGAGTGNGTGAGTACGGGTGAGTGGGGTGAGTGNGTGGGTGGGTGAGTAGGTGAGTGTGTAGGTGAGTGACAGGTNAGTGGCAGGTGGGTGGTGAGTGTGTAGGTGAGTGTGTAGGTGAGTGGTGTAGAGAGAGAGAATGGGTGNGTGAGTGTGTAGGTGAGTGTATGGGTAGGTGAGTGAAGGTGTAGGAGAGAGTATGGGTGGTGTGTGTAGGTGGTGAGTGGGTAGACATGTGAGTGTGTAGGTGAGTGGAGAGAATAGNGGGTAAGGGTGAGTGTGTAGGTGAGTGTGTGGTGNTGACGTGTGTACGGGTGAGTGTGTGAAGTGGGTGAGTAGACAGGTGAGTGGTGAATATGTGTGTGNTGAGTAGGTAAGTGAGTGNGTGTGGTGGTGACAGGTGAGTGAGTGTGNGTAGTGTGTAGGTGAGTGGTGAGAGGTAGTGTGGTGGTGAGTGGTGTGGTGGTGNGTGAGTGTNTAGGAGTGAGGTAGAGTGTGTACAGGTGAGTGAGTGAGTGACAGGTGTGTACGGGTGAGTGTGTAGTGGTGAGTGTGTAGGTGAGCGAGTGTNGGTGAGTGNNTGAGTGTGTNGGTGAGTGNGTGGGTGANTGAGAGNGGAGAGTATGCAGGTGACAGGTGAGTGTGTAGGTGAGTGTGTAGGTGAGCGGTNTGNNGGTGGTGAGTGTGTAGTGGTGGTGAGAGTACAGGNGGTGAGTGTGTAGGTGNGTGNGTGGTGNGTGAGTGTGTNGTGTNACGANGNAGGTGAAGTGACAGGTGGTGACCGGTGACAGGGTNTGTACGGGTGAGTGTGTGGTGAGTNTGGTGGTGACGTACGGGTGAGTGTGTAGGTGAGTGGTGAGTGTGTAGGTGAGTGTGTGACCAGGNGGTGAGTGACAGGTNGGTGAGTGTGTGTGAGTGTGTAGGGGTGAGTGACCCCGTAGNGTGAGTGAGGTGAGTGTGGGAGTGGTGAGTGTGTAGGTTGAGTGAGTGTGACAGGTGAGTGAGGTGAGTGGTNGGTAGTTGATGGGTGGTGTGTAGGACTGTACGGGTGGTGTGTATGGTGAGTGNGTGNGTGAGTGTGTAGGTGAGTGACAGGTGNGGTGANGTGCAGGGAGTATGGTGAGTGAGTGAGTGTGGTGAGTGTGTAGGTGAGTGNGTGAGTGCAGGCAGAGANTGGTGAGTGAGTGTACGACTGTACGGGTGAGTGTGTAGGTGAGTGAGTNAGGGAGAGAGAAGTGGGTGGTGAGTGTGTAGGTGAGTGTGTAGGTGAGTGAATGTACAGAGAGAGAGTATGCAGGTGAGTGGTGTGNAGTGGNTNAGTGAGANTAGTGGGTGGTGAGTGTGTAGGTGAGTGGAGAGANTGTAAGTGACAGGTGAGTGTGTATGGTGAGTGGGTGGTGAGTGTGTAGGTGAGTGTGTAGTGAGTGAGTGAGTGAGTGTGTAGGTGAGTGNGTGAGTGTGTGCAGAGNAGTGGTGAGTGNGTGGGTGAGGTNGTGAGTGAGTGAGTTGTGTACNAGTGAGTNAGTGTAGTNGGNGAGTGAGTGAGTACAGGTAGGTGATTGACTGGCTAACTGAGTGANTGTGTGTAGGTGAGTGNGTGAGTGGGTGGNTGTGNGAGTGTGTAGGTGAGTGAGTNGGTGCCCAGTGTGTACAAGTGACAGGTGAGTGTGTGAAGGTGAGTGTGTAGGTGAGTGNGTGAGTGTGTACAGGTGAGTGAGTGTGTGAGAGTGAGTGTGTGTGAGTGNGTGAGTAGGTGAGTGNGTGTGTACAGTGTAGGTGCAGAGGTGAGTGTACAGGTGTGTAGGTGAGTAGGATAGGTGAGTGGTAGGTGAGTGAGTGTGAGNGGTGAGTGTGTGGTGACAGGTGAGTGGTAACGGTGAGTGGTAGGTGAGTGGTGAGTAGGTGAGTGTGTTNGTGAGTGTGTAGGTGAGTGNGTGAGTGAGTGTNGGTGAGTGTGTAGGTGAGCGTGTAGGGGTGAGTGTGTAGGTGAGTGAGGTAGTAGTNGGTGAGTGTGTNGGTGAGTGNGTGAGTGTGTACAGGTGAGTGTGTAGGTGAGCGTAGGTGAGTGACAGGTGGGTGAGTGAGTGAGGTGAGTGTGTGAGTGACAGGTNAGTGACAGGTGAGTACAGGTGAGTGTAGAGTAGGTGAGTGTGTATGGTGAGTGTGTAGGTGAGTGAGTCACCTGTAGTGAGTGAGTNGGTGAGTGTGTAGGTGAGTGTGTAGATGAGTGTGTAGGTGAGTGAGTGGGTTCGAGTGAGTGGTGGTGAGTGTGTAGGTGAGTGTGTAGGTGAGTGTGTAGGTGAGTGTGTGGTGAGNGAGTGAGTGTGTGTACNGGTGAGTGTGTAGGTGAGTGAGTGTGAGGTGAGCGTGGGTGAGTGAGTGAGTNTGTAGGTGAGTGAGGTGGTGAGTGTGTAGGTGAGTGTGTAGGTGAGTGAGTGGTGTGTGGTGAGTGTGTAGGTGAGTGAGTGTGTAGGTGAGCGGTAGGTGAGTGAGTGAGTGTGTAGGTGAGTGTATGGGTGAGTGTGTAGTGAGCGAGTCTGAGTGGCGGTGAGTGTGTAGGTGTGAAACCTACCGACATCGTGGAAAAGAGCTTCGTGGCTCATCGGATTTCCCCCCCCCCCCCCCCCTTGGTCTAAATCACGACGGCGGTGGTCACGTGCTCAGCGTGCGGGTCCAGGCCGGACGACNTCTACATCGGTACCTGCCGCTGGCTCACGTCCTGGAGCTGAGCGCCGAGCTCTCCTGCCTGTGCTACGGCTGCCGCATCGGATACTCCTCACCACTCACGCTCTCCGACAGGTCGCTCGCTCGCTCACTCATTCACTCACTCGCTAGTCATTCACTCACTCATCCATTCACTCACTCACTCGCTCACTCACTCATTCAGTCACTCGCTCGCTCACTCACTCACTCATTCACTCGCTCATTCATTCACTCGCTCATTCATTCACTCGTTCAATTNACTCATTCATTCACTCATGCATTCACTCGCCTCGCTCATTCATTCACTCATCCATTCACTCAAGTCACACACTCATTCAGTCGCTCACTCGCTCATTCATTCACTCATTCACACTCACTCATTAATTCATTCACTCATTCATTCACTCGCTCACTCATTTGCCACTCATTCATTCACTCACAGTTACTCATTCACTCGCTCGCTGACTCATTCATTCACTCATTCACAGTCACTCCCTCAGCTCACTCATTCAGTCACTCATTCATTGACATTCACTCACTCACATATTAATTGGATACTCAGCCCGATCATGCTCTCCAACCAGGTCGCTCAGTTCTCACATTTATTTAGTCATTCACTTGCTGTCACTCATTCAGTCACTCATTCTGTTCACAAATGCACACGTGGAGAATGAACAGCGACGGCGATGATGATGACGACGATGATGACGATAACGACGACGACGATGATGACGATGATGATGACGATGATGACGACGATGATGATGGCGATGATGACGATGATGATGACGATGATGACGATGACGACGATGATGACGACGATGATGACGACGATGATGACGACGATGATGATGATGACGACGATGATGACGACGATGATGNTGATGACGATGATGATGATGACGATGATGATGATGACGAATGACGACGATGATGACGACGATGATGACGACGATGATGACGACGATGATGATGATGACGATGATGATGATGAGCGATGATGATGATGACGATGATGATGATGACGATGTGATGGCGATGATGACGATGATGATGACGATGATGATGACGACGATGATGACGACGATGATGATGATGACGACGATGATGACGACGACGATGATGACGACGATGATGACGACGATGATGACGACGATGATGATGACGATGATGATGATGACGATGATGATGACGATGATGATGATGACGATGATGATGATGATGACGTGATGATGACGNTGATGATGACGACGATGATGACGACGATGATGACGACGTGATGACGACGATGATGACGACGATGATGACGATGATGACGACGATGATGATGATGACGATGATGATGATGACGATGATGATGATGACGATGACGATGATGACGACGAGTGACGACGATGATGACGACGATGATGATGATGACGATGATGATGATGACGATGATGATGATGACGATGATGATGATGACGATGATGATGATGATGACGATGATGACGATGACGTGACGATGATGATGATGAACGATGATGACGATGATGACGATGACGACGATGACGACGATGATGATGTGACGACGATGATGATGACGATGATGATGATGATGACGACGATGATGATGACGATGATGATGACGACGATGATGACGACGATGATGAAAACGATGACGATGACGACGATGATGATGTTGACAACGATGATGATGACGACGATGATGACGACGATGATGACGACGATGACGATGACGACGATGACGATGATAACGACGATGATGATGTTGACAACGATGATGATGACGACGATGACGACGACGATGACGATGATGATACACTACTATGCCCGCTTGCTGCTGACGCTGTGATGTCGTGGCGAGCCATGAAAGTGATGTAGCCGGTGCTCTGTCTACATCAGCTGCATCGTCGCAGCAAAAGCTTCAGCTCGTGAATGTTCTCTCGGCTGACACTCTCCGACAGAGGTTATTCACACTTGCCTGTTGGCTGTGTGTGTCTATGATTGGCATATGCAGTGAAGTCTGTTCACTGTCTGTGCCTGTGTGTTCACGTGTTTGCGTGAACACGTGTCTGTGTGTTGTGTGTCTGTGTATTCACGTGTCTGTGTTTGTGTGTTCGTGTGTCTGTGTTTGTGTGTTCTCTTTGCCTGTGTGTTGACGTGTGTGTGTGTTCACTGTGTGTGTGTGTTGACGTGTCGTGTGTTTGTGTCGTNGAGCAAGATTAAGAGGGTGCAATGGGCGAGTGTCAGTGTCCTGAGACCACACTCTGGCGTGTCCCGGTGATGGGTGGTGAGTGGGTGAGTGCGTGGGTGGGTGAGTGCGTGGATGGGTGATGTGGGTGGGTGAGTGAANGAGTGAGCGCGTGGGTGAGCGCGTGGGTGAGTGCACCAGTGTTTGGTGGGTGAGTGAACGGGTGATGGGTGGGTGAGCGGNTGGGTGAGTGTGGGTGGGTGAGTGATGGGTGAGCGCGATGGTGAGTGCGTGGGTGGGTGGGTGAGTGATGGGTGGGTGGGTGAGTGANTGGGTGAGCGCTGGGTGAGTGATGGGTGAGCGCGTGGGTGAGTGACCAGTGTTTGGTGGGTGAGTGAATGGGTGATGGGTGGTGAGTGATGAGTGAGCGCGTGGGTGAGCGCGTGGGTGAGTGCACCATGTTTGGTGGGTGATGAACGGGTGANTGGGTGGGTGATGAGTGAATGGGTGAGCGCGTGGGTGAGTGCGTGGGTGGGTGGGTGAGTGAATGGGTGGGTGGGTGGGTGAGTGATGGGTGAGCGCGTTGGTGAGTGANTGAGTGAGCGGGTGAGCGGGTGGGTGAGTGCACGTGATTTGGTGGTTGAGTGATGGGTGGGTGGGTGAGTAAATGAGTGAGTGGGTGGATGAGTGGGTAGGTGATGAACGAGTGAGTGGGCGGGTGAGTGAGTGAAGAGTGAGCGGGTAGATGAGTGAGTGGGTAAGTGAACGAGTGAGTGGGTGGGTGGGTGAGTGAACAAGTGAGTGATGGGCGGGTGAGTGAGTGAGTGAAGATGAGTGGGTGGGTAATGCAACATTTGCGATGGATGGTAACACAATGCGTTACAATGGCCCTGTAACACACCGCATTACAATGCAATGCCCTCTGCGTTGTGCCCTGTCAGGAGATCCTGGACCGCATCCACAAGTCGGTGCTGGCTCGTGTGCAGGGCATGAGCGCCCCACAGCGGGCGCTCTTCAAACTCGCCTACAACTACAAGCTGGACCAGGTCAGCAAGGGCTACGACGCCCCCCTCTGTAACTGGTGAGTTGGTACAGCCCCAGGGGGGGGGGGAGGGGGGTGATTGAGTGGTGGTGGAGGTGGGTAACTACCTGGACCAGGTCAGACAGGGATTAGACACCCCTCTCTGTAACTGGTGAGTTGGTACAGGCCAATAACTTGCACAGAGACCCATAGACTTGCACAAAGACCCAAACTTGCACAGAGACCCATAGACTCATAGAGACACATATACTCATACACAGACTGATAGACTCACACAGAGGCCCATAGACTCACGCAGAGACCCACAGACTCACGCAGAGACCAATAAACTCACGCAGAGACCCACAGACTCGCACAGAGACCCACAGACTTACACTTAGACCCACAGACTCACACAGAGACCCACAGACTCGCACAGAGACTCACAGACTCGCACAGAGACCCACAGACTCGCACAGAGACCCACAGACGCACGCAGAGACCCACAGACTTACACTTAGACCCACAGACTCACACAGAGACCACAGACTCGCACAGAGACTCACAGACTCACACAGAGACCCACAGACTCGCACAGAGACCCACAGACGCACGCAGAGACCCACAGACTCGCACAGAGACCCACAGACTCACACATAGACCCACAGACTCACACAGAGACCCACAGACTCACGCAGAGACCCACAGACTCACACAGAGACCCACAGACTCACACAGAGACCCATAGACTCACACAGAGACTCACAGGCTCACACAGAGACCCAGAGACTCACACAGAGACTCACAGACTCACAAAAAGACCCATAGACTCACACAGAGACCCACAGACCACGCAGAGACCCACAGACTCACGCAGAGACCCACAGACTCACACATAGACCCACAGACTCACACAGAGACCCACAGACTCACGCACTCACACAGAGACCCACAGACTCACACAGACCCACAGACTCACGCAGAGACCCACAGACTCACACATAGACCACAGACTCACGCAGAGACCCACAGACTCACGCAGAGACCCACAGACTCACGCAGAGACCCACAGACTCACACAGAGACCCACAGACTCACACAGAGACCCACAGACTCACGCAGAGACCCATAGACTCGCGCAGAGACCCACAGACTCACACATAGACCCACAGACTCACACAGAGACCCACAGACTCACNGACTCCCACAGATTCACACAGAGACCCACAGACTCACACAGAGACCCATAGACCCACAGAGACTCACAGGCTCACACAGAGACCCAGATACTCACACAGAGACTCACAGACCCACAAAGGCCCATAGACTCACACAGAGACCCACAAACTCACGCAGAGACCCACAGACTCACACATAGACCCACAGACTCACACAGAGACCCACAGACTCACGCAGAGACCCACAGACTCACACAGAGACCCACAGACTCACGCAGAGACCCACAGACTCACGCAGAGACCCACAGACTCACGCAGAGACCCACAGACTCACACAGAGACCTACAGACTCACACAGAGACCCACACTCACACAGAGACCCACAGACTCACGCAGAGACCCACAGACTCACGCATAGACCCACAGACTCACGCAGAGATCCACAGACTCGCACAGAGACCCATAGACTCGCGCAGAGACCCATAGACTCGCGCAGAGACCCACAGACTCGCACAGAGACCCACAGACTCACGCAGAGACCCACAGACTCGCGCAGAGACCCACAGACTCACGCAGAGACCCACAGACTCACGCAGAGACCCACAGACTCACACAGTGACCACACAGACTCACACAGAGACCCACAGACTCGCGCAGAGACCCACAGACTCGCACAGAGACCCACAGACTTACACTGAAACCCACAGACGCACGCAGAGACCCACAGACTCGCACAGAGACCACAGACTCACGCAGAGACCCACAGACTCACACAGAGACCCACAGACTCACGCAGAGACCCATAGACCTGCGCAGAGACCCATAGACTCGCGCAGAGACCCACAGACTCGCACAGAGACCCACAGACTCACGCAGAGACCCACAGACTCGCGCAGAGACCCACAGACTCACCCAGAGACCCACAGACTCACGCAGAGACCCACAGACTCACACAGTGACCCACAGACTCACACAGAGACCCACAGACTCACGCAGAGAACCACAGACTCGCGCAGAGACCCACAGACTTACACTGAAACCCACAGACTCACACAGAGACCCACAGACTCCCACAGAGACTCACAGACTCGCAGAGACCCACAGACGCACGCAGAGACCCACAGACTCACAGACCCACAGACTCACGCAGAGACCCACAGACTCGCACAGAGACCCACAGACTCACACATAGACCCACAGACTCACACAAAGACCCATAGACTCACACAGAGACCCACAAACTCGCACAGAGACCCACAGACTCGCGCAGAGACCCACAGACTCGCGCAGAGACCCACAGACTCGCGCAGAGACCCACATACTCACGCAGAGACCCACAGACTCGCGCAGAGACCCACAGACTCGCGCAGAGACCCACAGACTCACACATAGACCCACAGACTCACGCAGAGACCCACAGACTCACACATAGACCCACAGACTCACGCAGAGACCCACAGACTCACGCAGACACCCACAGACTCACGCAGAGACCACAGACTCGCACAGAGACCCACAGACTCACGCAGAGACCCACAGACTCACGCAGAGACCCACAGACTCACACAGAGACCTACAGACCACACAG
The DNA here is from genome assembly GCA_018977245.1 of Lethenteron camtschaticum. NCBI lineage: Eukaryota > Metazoa > Chordata > Hyperoartia > Petromyzontiformes > Petromyzontidae > Lethenteron > Lethenteron camtschaticum. The sequence continues at coordinate 20,507 of WFAB01002626.1, read as the reverse complement.
AGACCCACACTCACACAGAGACCCACAGACTCACACAGAGACCCACAGACTCACACAGAGACCCACAGACTCGCACAGAAATCCACAGACTCGCACAGCAGACTCACGCAGAGACCACAGACTCACGCAGAGACCCACAGACTCACACAGAGACCTACAGACTCACACAGAGACCCACACTCACACAGAGACCCACAGACTCACACAGAGACCCACAGACTCACACAGAGACCACAGACTCGCACAGAAATCCACAGACTCGCAAAGAGACCACAGACTCGCACAGAGACCACAGACTCACACAGAGACCCACAGACTCACGCAGAGACCCAGACTCGCACAGAGACCCACAGACTCACACAGAGACCCACAGACTCACACAGAGACCCACAGACTCACACAGAGACCACAGACTCACGCAGAGACCCACAGACTCACGCAGAGACCCACAGACTCACGCAGAGACCCACAGACTCACACATAGACCACAGACTCACACAGAGACCCACAGACTCACGCAGAGACCCACAGACTCACACAGAGACCACAGACTCACACAGACCCACAGACTCACGCAGAGACCCACAGACTCACACATAGACCCACAGACTCNCCAGAGACCCACAGACTCACACAGAGACCTCGCACAGAGATCCACAGACTCACACAGAGACCCACACTCACACAGAGACCCACAGACTCACACAGAGACCCACAGACTCACACAGAGACCACAGACTCGCACAAAACCACAGACTCGCACAGAGACCCACAGACTCGCACAGAGACACAGACTCACACAGAGACCACAGACTCACGCAGAGACCACAGACTCGCACAGAGACCCACAGACTCACACAGAGACCCACAGACTCGCACAGAGACCCACAGACTCACACAGAGACCCACAGACTCAGCAGAGACCCACAGACTCAGCAGAGACCCACAGACTCAGCAGAGACCCACAGACTCACACATAGACCCACAGACTCACACAGAGACCCACAGACTCACGCACTCACACAGAGACCCACAGACTCACACAGACCCACAGACTCACGCAGAGACCCACAGACTCACACATAGACCCACAGACTCAGCAGAGAGGCCCACAGACTCACNCAGAGACCCACAGACTCANGCAGAGACCCACAGACTCACACAGAGACCCACAGACTCACACAGAGACCCACAGACTCACGCAGAGACCACAGACTCACACAGAGACCACAGACTCACACAGAGACCCACACTCACACAGAGACCCACAGACTCACACAGAGACCCACAGACTCGCACAGAGATCCATAGAGACCCATAGACTCGCGCAGAGACCCATAGACTCCGCAGAGACCCACACACAGAGACCCACAGACTCACGCAGAGACCCACAGACTCGCGCAGAGACCACAGACTCAGCAGACAGACCCACAGACTCACGCAGAGACCCACAGACTCAGACACAGACTCACACAGAGACCCACAGATCGCGCCAGAGACCACAGACTCGCGCAGAGACCCACAGACTTACACTGAAACCACAGACTCAGACCACAGACTCGCAGAGACTCAGAGACTCGCACAGAGACCCACAGACGCAGACCCACAGACTCGCACAGAGACCCACAGATAGAGACCCACAGACTCGCACAGAGACCCACAGACTCACACATAGACCCACAGACTCAGACCCATAGACTCACACAGAGACCCACAAACTCGCACAGAGACCCACAGACTCAGACCCACAGATTCGCGCAGAGACCCACAGATAGAGACCCACATACTCACGCAGAGACCACAGACTCGCGCAGACCACAGACTCGCGCAGAGACCCACAGACTCACGCAGAGACCCACAGACTCACGCAGAGACCCACAGACTCACACATAGACCCACAGACTCACGCAGAGACCCACAGACTCACACATAGACCACAGACTCACGCAGAGACCCACAGATTCACGCAGAGACCACAGACTCACGCAGAGACCCACAGACTCACACAGAGACCCACAGACTCACACAGACACAGACTCACGCAGAGACCCACAGACTCACACATAGACCCACAGACTCACGCAGAGACCCACAGACTCACCAGAGACCCACAGACTCACGCAGAGACCCACAGACTCACACAGAGACACATNACACAGAGACCCACAGACTCACGCAGAGACCTACAGACTCAGAGACNCACAGAGACCACAGACTCAGCAGAGACCACAGACTCACACAGAGACCTACAGACTCACACAGAGACCACAGACTCGCGCAGAGACCCATAGACTCGCGCAGAGACCCACAGACTCCGCACGAGACCCACAGACTCGCGCAGAGCCCACAGACTCGCGCAGAGACCCACAGACTCGCGCAGAGACCCACAGACTCGCGCAGAGATCCACAGATTCGCCAGAGACCCACAGACTCACGCAGAGACCCACAGACTCACACATAGACACATACACAGAGACCCACAGACTCACTCAGAGACCCACAGACTCACACAGAGACCCACAGACTCACCATAGACCACAGACTCACGCAGAGACCCACAGATAGCANAGACCCACAGACTCACGCAGAGACCCACAGACTCACGCAGAGACCCACAGACTCAGCAGAACCCACAGACTCACACAGAGACCACAGACTCAGCAGAGACCCACAGACTCACGCAGAGACCCACAGACTCACACAGAGACCTACAGACTCACACAGAGACCCACACTCACACAGAGACCCACGACTCACACAGAGACCCACAGACTCACACAGAGACCCACAGACTCGCACAGAGATCCACAGACTCGCACAGAGACCCACAGACTCGCACAGAGACCCACAGACTCACACAGAGACCCACAGACTCACGCAGAGACCCACAGACTCGCACAGAGACCCACAGACTCACACAGAGCCCACAGACTCGCACAGAGACCACAGACTCGCACAGAGACCCAGACTCACACAGAGACCCACAGACTCACACAGAGACCACAGACTCGCAGAGACCCACAGACTCACACAGAGACCACAGACTTACGCAGAGACCCACAGACTCGCGCAGAGACCCACAGACTCGCGCAGAGACCCACAGACTCGCACAGAGACCCATAGACTCGCAGAGACCCATAGACTCACGCAGAGACCCATAGACTCACGCAGAGACCCACAGAGACCCACAGACTCGTGCAGAGACCCACAGAGACCCATAGACCCATAGAGACCCACAGAGACCCACAGACTCGCACAGACCCACAGACTCGCACAGAGACCCACAGACTCGCACAGAGACCCACAGACTCGCACAGAGACCCACAGACTCGCACAGAGACCCACAGACTCGCACAGAGACCNACAGACTCGCACAGAGACCCACAGACTCGCGCAGAGACCCACAGACTCGCGCAGAGACCCACAGACTCGCGCAGAGACCCACAGACTCGCGCAGAGACCCACAGAGACCCACAGACTCGCGCAGAAACCCACAGACTCGCGCAGAGACCCACAGACTCGCGCAGAGACCCACAGAGACCCATAGACTCGCACAGAGACCCACAGAGACCCACAGACTCGCACAGAGAACCCACAGACTCAGAGACCCACAGAGACCCACAGACTCGCACAGAGACCCACAGACTCGCACAGAGACCCACAGACTCGCACAGAGACCCACAGACTCGCACAGAGACCCACAGACTCGCGCAGAGACCCACAGACTCGCACAGACCCACAGACTCGCGCAGAGACCCACAGAGACCCACAGACTCGCGCAGAGACCCACAGACTCGCGCAGAGACCCACAGACTCGCGCAGAGACCCACACTCACACAGAGACCCACAGACTCGCACAGAGACCCACAGACTCGCACAGAGACCCACAGACTCGCGCAGAGACCCACAGAGACCCACAGACTCGCACAGAGACCCACAGATGACTCTTACAGAGACTCACAGACTAACTCTCTTACCACCCCCATGTACCCCCTAACCCCCCCGCCCCCCGCCCCCAGGCTGGTGTTCCGCAAGGTCCGTGCGACGCTGGGGGCCGCGTGCGTCTGATGCTGTCGGGGGGGCCCCGCTGTCCCCCAGACGCAGCGCTTCATGAACGTGTGTTTCTGCTGCTCGGTGGGGCAGGGCTACGGCCTCACAGAGACCTGCGGAGCCGGAACCATCTCCGAGGGTGAGCAGTGGGCCGCGTCGAGGTTGCGTCAAGATTGCATCGAGATTGCATTCGAAATTGCGTCGAAATTGCGTCGAGATTGCGTCGAGATTGCGTCGAGATTGCGTCTAGATTGCGTCGAGATTGCATCGAATTTGAATCGAATTTGCATCGAAATTTCGTCGAGATTGCATTCGAAATTGCGTCAAGATTGCGTCGGGATTGCGTCGAGATTGCGTCGAGATTGCGGTGGAGATTGCATTTGAAATTGCGTCGAAATTGCGTCGAGATTGCGTCGAGGTTGCGTCGAGGTTGCGTCGAGGTTGCATTCGAAATTGCATTCGAAATTCGTCGAGATGGTCGAGATTGCGTCGAGATTGCGTCGAGGTTGCGTCGAGATAGTGGTTCACGCCAGCGACCCGGGTTCGATTCCCGCTCACGGCCAACACCAGTGCGATTATCTGAACCGGTCCTTCCCCTAGATCACTCAGCCTCTTGAGTACCGGTGGTGTGTGTAGTAAACATCGCCACTTGGGAGACAAAGGCGGCCGGGCGTGGTGCTGGCCACCCCCCTCGTGTGTGTGCCGGCCTTCATAGGTGCTCGCTAACAGCACTTGCCCCTACAGTCTGTTACAGGCTACACGGGGGATCTTTGTTTTTGTTTGTGTGTGTGTTGTGTGTGGGTGCGTGTGTGTGATGTGACTGTGTGTGTGATGTGTGTGTGTGTGATGTGCTTGTGTGTGTGATGTGACTGTGTGTGTGTGTGGTGCTGTGTGTGTGATGGTGCTGTGTGTGTGTGGTGTGTGTGTGTGTGTGTGTGTGTGGTGCTGTGTGTGTGATGTGTGTTGTGTGTGGTGCTGTGTGTGTGTGATGTGCTGTGTGTGTGTGATGTGACTGTGTGTGTGTGTGATGGTGTTGTGTGTGTGTGTGATGTGACTGTGTGTGTGTGTGTGATGTGACTGTGTGTGTGTGTGTGCTGACGTGTGTGTGTGTTGCTGTGTGTGTGGTGTGACTGTGTGTGTGTGTGATGTGACTGTGTGTGTGTGTTNTGTGTGTGTGATGTGACGTGTGTGTGTGTTGCTGTGTGTGTGATGTGACGTGTGTGTGTGTGTTGCTGTGTGTGTGATGTGACTNTGTGTGTGTGTGTGTGTGTGTGTGTGATGTGTGTGTGTGTTGATGTTGTGTGTGTGTGTGTGTTGGCTGTGTGTGTGTGTGATGTGTGTGTGTGTGTGGTGCTGTGTGTGTGTGTGATGCTGTGTGTGTGATGTGACTGTGTGTGTGTATGACGTGTGTGTGTGTGTGCTGTGTGTGTGTGTGCTGTGTGTGTGTGTGGTGCTGTGTGTGTGTGTGTGTTGTGTGTGTGTGTGACTGTGTGTGTGTGTGATGTGCTGTGTGTGTGTGGTGTGTGTGTGTGTGTGTGCTGTGTGTGTGTGTGACTGTGTGTGTGTGATGCTGTGTGTGTGATGTGCTGTGTGTGTGTGTGATGCTGTGTGTGTGATGCGACTGTGTGTGTGTGGTGCTGTGTGTGTGTGTGATGCTGTGTGTGTGTGTGTGATGTGTGTGTGTGTGATGTGNCTGTGTGTGTGTGTGNCTGTGTGTGTGTATGCTGTGTGTGTGTATGACGTGTGTGTGTGTGCTCAGTGTGTGTTTCAGTACGTGCCGTGTGGGAGCGCCACTCAGTGTGTGAGATCAAACTCAGAGACTGGGAAGAGGGTGAGGGAGCACCACACACTCCACCATCACCTCCATGACCTCACCACCATCACCTCACTACCTCCACCATCACCTACACCATCATCACCTACATCACCATCACCTACCACCACCATCACCACCATCACCTACACCACCACCTCCACCATCACCTCCACCATCACCACCACCACCAACACCTCCATCACCGCCTCCATCACCACCATCACCTCCACCAACACCTCCACCACCACCATCACCTATCTGGCAACCACCATCACCTCCACCATCACCTACACCACCATCACCTCCACCATCACCNCCACCACCACCAACACCTCCACCATCACCTCCACCACCAGCATCACCTCCACCACCACCCCACCATCACCCACCTAACCTCCACCATCACCTACACCACCACCTCCACCATCACCTCCACCACCNTCACCCTCCACCACCACCTCCACCACCTCCACCACCATCACCTCCACCAACACCTCCACCATCACCTCCACCACCATCACCTCCACCATCACCTCCTACCATCATCCCTACATCACCTCCACCATCACCTCCACCATCACCTCCACCTCCACCATCAATCACCTCCACCACCACCATCACCTCCACCATGATCTACACCATCACCTCCACCATCTCCACCATCACCNCCACCAACACCTCCACCACCATCACCTCCACCATCACCTCCACCATCACCTCCACCACCATCTCCACCAACACCTCCACCACCTCCACCACCTCCACCAACACCTCCACCACCATCACCTCCACCACACCTCCACCACCACAATCACTCACCATCACTTCCACCACCTCACCTCCACCATCACCTCCACCACACCTCCCACCCTCCACCACACCTCCACCATCACCTCCACCATCACCTCCCACCCACACACCTCCACCATCACCTCCCACCACCTCCACCATCACCTCCACCATCACCTCCACCATCACCTCCACCATCACCTCCACCACCCTCCACCATCACCTCCACCATCACCTCCACCACACCTCCACCATCACCTCCACCACCACCTCCACCATCACTCCACCATCACCTCCACCATCACCTCCACCATCACCTCCACCATCACCTCCACCATCACCTCCACCATCACCTCCACCACACCTCCACCATCACCTCACCATCACCTCCACCATCACCTCCACCATCACCTCCACCACCACCTCCACCATCACCTCCACATCACCTCCACCATCACCTCCACCATCACCTCACCACCATCACCTCCACCACACCTCCACCATCACCTCCACCATCACCTCCACCACCACCTCACCACCACCTCCACCATCACCTCCACCACCATCACCTCCACCATCACCTCCACCACCATCACCTCCACCATCACCTCCACCATCACCTCCACCATCACCTCCACCATCACCTCCACCATCACCTCCACCAACACCTCCACCACCACAATCACCATCACCATCACTTCCACCACCATCACCACCACCATCACCTCCACCATCACCCATCACCTCCACCATCACCTCCACCACCTCCACCATCACCTCCACCATCACCTCCACCATCACCTCCACCAACACCTCCACCACCACAATCACCATCACCATCACTTCCACCACCATCACCACCACCATCACCTCCACCATCACCTCCACCACCATCACCTCCACCATCACCTCCACCATCACCTCCACCATCACCTCCACCATCACCTCCACCATCACCTCCACCAACACCTCCACCACCACAATCACCATCACCATCACTTCCACCACCATCACCACCACCATCACCTCCACCATCACCTCCACCACCATCACCTCCACCACCACAATCACCATCACCTCCACCACCATCACCTCCACCACCACAATCACCATCACCTCCACCACCATCACCTCCACCACCACAATCACCATCACCTCCACCACCATCACCTCCACCACCACAATCACCATCACCTCCACCACCATCACCTCCACCACCACAATCACCATCACCTCCACCACCATCACCTCCACCACCACAATCACCATCACCTCCACCACCATCACCTCCACCACCACAATCACCATCACCTCCACCACCATCACCTCCACCACCACAATCACCATCACCACCAACACCCTCCCCCTCTCCTTTCTCTCCCCTTTTTCTCCCCCTCCTCCCCCCCCCTCCTCCCTCTCCCCCCCCTCCTCCCCCCCCCTCCTCCCCCCCCCTCCTCCTCCCCCTCCTCTCCCCCCCCCCGTGGTTGCAGGCGGCTACCGCGTGACCGACCGTCCGTACCCACGGGGGGAGATCCTGGTGGGGGGGCAACGTTGCCGTGGGTTACTACCGGGATGAGCGCCGGACCGCCGAAGACTTCTTCACCGAGCCGGCGAGCGGCCAGCGCTGGTTCTGCACCGGCGACATCGGCCAGATGCACCCAGACGGGTGCCTGCAGGTCATCGGTGAGGTCACCGTCACCACCAAAACCACAACCACCTTCACCACCACCACCATCACCACCACCACCATCGTCACCACCACCACCTTCACCACCATCACAACCACCACCTTCACCACCACCTTCAGCATCGCCACCACCACCACCTTCACCATCGTCACCACCACCACCTTCACCACCATCACAACCACCACCTTCACCATCACCTTCAGCATCGTCACCACCACCACCACCTTCACCATCGTCACCACCACCTTCATCGCCACCACCACCACCTTCACCATCGCCACCACCACCACCTTCACCACCACCACCCTCACCATCGTCACCACCACCACCCTCACCATCGTCACCACCACCACCCTCACCATCGTCACCACCACCACCTTCACCACCACCATCACCATCGTCACCACCACCACCCTCACCATCGTCACCACCACCACCTTCACCATCGCCACCACCACCACCTTCACCACCACCACCCTCACCATCGTCACCACCACCACCCTCACCATCGTCACCACCACCACCCTCACCATCGTCACCACCACCACCCTCACCATCGTCACCACCACCACCCTCACCATCGTCACCACCACCACCTTCACCATCCCCACCACCACCTTCACCATCGCCACCACCACCACCTTCACCACCTTCACCACCACCACCTTCACCATCGTCACCTCCACCACCTCCATCATCATCACCACCACCACCTTCACCACCACCACCACCACCTTCACCATCGTCACCACCACCACCTTCACCATCGCCTCCATCGCCACGGAGCGCGCGTATCGCATGTGACGTGCGTGTAGCATGCGTGTGACATGGGTGTGACATGCGTGTGACATGCTTGTGGTGGACTCAGACCGCAAGAAGGACCTGGTGAAGCTGCAGGCGGGCGAGTACGTGGCGCTGGGCAAGGTGGAGTCGGCACTGAAGAACTGTCCCCTGGTGGACAACATCTGTGCCTACGCAAACAGGTGGGGGGCTACTGCACCGTGACCACCACCACTCCACCACCGCTCCACCACCACTCCACCACCACTCCACCACCGCTACCACCTCACCAGCACCGCCTCCGCACCACCACCGCTCCACCACCACCACCGCTCCACTACCACCGCTCAACCGCTCCACCACCGCTCCACCACCGCTCCACCACCACCGCTCCACCACCGCCTCCGCACCGCTACCGCACCACCCTCACTACCGCTCCACCACCACTACCGCTCCACCACCACCACTACCGCACCACCCTCACTACCGCTCCACCACACCACTACCACTCCACCACCACCACTACCGCTACCGCTCCACCCTCACTACCGCTCCACCACCACTACCGCTCCATCCTCACTACCCCTCCACCACCACTACCGCTCCACCACCACCACTACTACCGCTCCACCACCACCACCGCTACCGCTCCACCACCACTACCGCTACCACACCACTATACCGCTCTACCGCTCCACCACCACTACCGCTCCACCACCACCACTACTACCCCTCCACCACCACTACCGCTCCACCACTAATGTACTGCTCCACCACCGGTGGGGAGCGCTGGTTAGTGCGCTACGAACCCGGCGACCCAAGTTCGATTCCCGTTCACAGCCACGAATGTCTCAACCGGTCCTGGGCCTCCCCTAGGTCGACTCGGCCTCAAATGAGTATCTAATCGTAAGAACATCGTGACCGGGGAGACAAAGGCCGACCAGGCGTGGTGCCGGCCACACCACCACCACCCCCTCGTGTGCCACAGTGCCGGCCTTCACAGCTGCTGCTACTCGCCAACAGAACTTGACCCCAACACTCTGTTAAGGCACAAGGCAGAGGTCGCAAACGGGTTTTGATTCCTTACCCCCCATACCCGTACCCGGCCGCACCAGGGTCGCAAACGGGTACCCGTACCCTACCCGATACCCGGCTACCCATATCCGGCCGGGTATCGGGTAGGGTACGGGTACGGGTACCCGATTGCGACCTCTGGGATGAAGACATGTTGCAGGCGCGGGTGGGTTGATTCTAGGAACTTGAATTGTGAGAAGAGACAAGACGTTGGGAAATGAGTGACAAACGGTTACTCACCAGTGACTCACGGCCTACCCGTACCCGGCCGCACCAGGGTCGCAAACGGGCCGGGTACGGGTAGCCGGGT
>WFAB01002626.1:0-7500 GCA_018977245.1 Lethenteron camtschaticum | reverse complement strand
CGTACACACACGTACACACACAGAGACACGTGTACACACGTAGACACGTACACACGTACACACGCTGCGCACGCACTACCAGCACGACATAGAGCGCATGTACGCCGCCAAGTGACGTACACACAGAGACACGTACACACGTACACGCACGCACTACCAGCACGACATCGAGCGCATGTACGCCGCCAAGTGACGCGTGTACACACAGACACGTACACGCGTACACGTACACATGTACACACGCTGCGCACGCACTACCAGCACGACATAGAGCGCATGTACGCCGCCAAGTGACGCGTGTACACACAGACACATACACACACAGAGACACGTGTACACACGCAGACACGTACACACAGACACGTACACACGTACACACACTGCGCACGCACTACCAGCACGACATAGAGCGCATGTATGCCGCCAAGTGACGCGTACACACACGTACACACAGAGACACGTGTACACACGTAGACACGTACACACGTACACACGCTGCGCACGCACTACCAGCACGACATAGAGCGCATGTACGCCGCCAAGTGACGTACACACAGAGACACGTACACACGTACACGCACGCACTACCAGCACGACATCGAGCGCATGTACGCCGCCAAGTGACGCGTGTACACACAGACACGTACACGCGTACACGTACACATGTACACACGCTGCGCACGCACTACCAGCACGACATAGAGCGCATGTACGCCGCCAAGTGACGCGTGTACACACAGACACATACACACACAGAGACACGTGTACACACGCAGACACGTACACACAGACACGTACACACGTACACACACTGCGCACGCACTACCAGCACGACATAGAGCGCATGTACGCCGCCAAGTGACGCGTACACACACGTACACACAGAGACACGTGTACACACGTAGACACGTACACACGTACACACACTGCGCACGCACTACCAGCACGACATCGATCGCATGTACGCCGCCAAGTGACGCGCTCGCACACGCAGACACGTATACACACGCAGACACGTGTACACACGCAGACACGTGTACACACGCAGACACGGAAATCGAACCCGGGTCGCTAGGTTTATAGCACGGCGCGCTAACCGCTGCACTACCAACCCCCACACACACACATACTCACGCACACACAATCAGCAACGTAATTCGCCGCGAACGAAATGGGGCAATGGAGATCCCCTGAGAAGCTCTCGGGACGTTTCGACCGCGCCGGGCGAGCCGTGAGCCGTTCACGAAGGAGGCGCGCGTCCTGTACACTGCCTGTGACGCTGCATCGTCTTATTTGTGTACACAACAGGTGGTCCTCGACTTACGAACGCCCCTACTTACGAACGCCCGTACTTACGAACGCCCGTACTTACGAACGCCCGTACTTACGAACGCCCCTACTTACGAACGCTTGTACTTACGAACGCCCCTACTTACGAACGCCCCTACTTACGAGCGCCCCTACTTACGAACGCTCGTACTTACGAACGCCCCTACTTACGAACGCCCCTACTTACGAACGCCCCTACTTACGAACGCCCGTACTATACGAACGCCCGTACTATACGAACGCCCGTACTTACGAACGCTCGTACTTACGAACGCCCTTACTTACGAACGCCCGTACTTACGAACGCCCTTACTTACGAACGCTCGTACTTACGAACGCCCGTACTTACGAACGCCCCTACTTACGAACGCCCGTACTTAAGAACGCCCCTACTTACGAACGCCCCTACTTATGACGCCTGTACTTACGACCGCCCTACTTTACGAACGCTTGTACTACAAACGCCCCTACTTTACGAACGCCCGTACGTACGAACGCCCGTACTTACGAACGCCCTTACTTACGAACGCCCGTACTTACGAACGCCCGTACTTACGAACGCCCTTACTTACGAACGCTCGTACTTACGAACGCCCGTACTTACGAACGCCCCTACTTACGAACGCCCGTACGTACGAACGCCCCTACTTACGAACGCCCCTACTTACGAACGCCCGTACGTACGAACGCCCGTACTTACGAACGCCCCTACTTACGAACGCCCGTACTTACGAACGCCCGTACTTACGAACGCTTGTACTTACGAACGCCCGTACTTACGAACGCCCCTACATACGAACGCCCGTACTTACGAACGCCCGTACTTACGAACGCTCGTACTTACGAACGCCCGTACTTACGAACGCCCCTACTTACGAACGCCCGTACTTACGAACGCCCCTACTTACGAACGCCCGTACTTATGAACGCCCGTACTTTCGAACGCTCGTACTTACGAACGCCCGTACTTACGACCGCCCTTACTATACGAACGCCCGTACTTACGAACGCCCGTACTTACGAACGCCCCTACTTACGAACGCCCGTACTTACGAACGCTCGTACTTACGAACGCTCGTACTTACGAACGCCCGTACTTACGAACGCCCGTACTATGAAACGCCCTACTTATGAACGCCCTACTTACGAACGCCCGTACTTACGAACGCCCCTACTTACGAACGCCCGTACGTACGAACGCCCCTACTTACGAACGCCCCTACTTACGAACGCCCGTACGTACGAACGCCCGTACTACGAACGCTCTACTTACGAACGCCCGTACTTACGAACGCCCCTACTTACGAACGCCCGTACTTACGAACGCCCGTACTTACGAACGCTCGTACTTACGAACGCCCCTACTTACGAACGCCCGTACTTACGAACGCTCGTACTTACGAACGCTCGTACTTACGAACGCCCGTACTTACGAACGCCCCTACTATACGAACGCCCTACTTACGAACGCCCGTACTTACGAACGCCCTACTTACGAACGCTCGTACTTACGAACGCCCCTATTACGAACGCCCGTACGTATTAAACGCCCGTACTTTATGAACGCCCTTACTTACGAACGCCCGTACTTACGAACGCCCCTACTTACGAACGCCCGTACGTACGAACGCCCTATTACCAACCCCTACTTACGAACGCCCGTACGTACAACGCCCCTACTTACGAACGCCCTACTTACGAACGCCCGTACTTACGAACTGCCTACTACGAACGCCCCCACTTACGAACGCCCGTACTTACGAACGCTCGTACTTACGAACGCCCCTACTTACGAACGCCCGTACTTACGAACGCTCGTACTTACGAACGCTCGTACTTACGAACGCCCGTACTTACGAACGCCCCTACTATACGAACGCCCCTACTTACGAACGCCCGTACTTACGAACGCCCCTACTTACGAACGCCCCTACTTACGAACGCCCGTACTACGAACGCCCCTACTATACGAACGCCCGTACTTACGAACGCCCCTACTTTACGAACGCCCGTACTTACGAACGCCCCTACTTACGAACGTTTGTACTTACGGACGCCCCTACTATACGAACGCCCGTACTTACGAACGCCCGTACTTACGAACGCCCCTACTTACGAACGCCCGTACTTATGAACGCCCTACTATACGAACGCCCCTACTTACGAACGCTCGTACTTACGAACGCCCGTACTTACGAACGCCCGTACTTTACGAACGCCCGTACTTACGAACGCCCGTACGTACGAACGCCCTTACTTTATGAACGCCCGTACTTTACGAACGCCCGTACTTGCGAACGCCCCTACTTACGAACGCCCCTACTTACGAATGCCCGTACGTACGAACGCCCGTACTTACGAACGCCCGTACTTACGAACGCCCGTACTTACGAACGCCCCTACTTATGAACGCCCGTACGTGCGAACGCCCGGACTTACGACCGCCCGTACGTACGAACGCCCTTACTTTATGACTGCCCTTACTATACGAACGCTTGTACTTACGAACGCCCGTACTTACGAACCAGGCTTCCGTGACAGAAACAAAAACTTGAATGCTGAACCACGGGACGATTTTGTTCACGGAGCGATCCTTCGCCAGATTGAGTCCCTTTCTGTTGAACGGTAACACGATGACACCGACTGTACGGGCTTTTAAACGCGTCGCATTGTTGGGTTTGCAACAAATTGTGTTTGTAACTCGAGGACTCCCCTGTATGTGCATGCACGCCACCAATCAGAATGATGATCATTTCCAGCCCGTTGTCAATCACCTGTTGGATGTGGGGGAGCGTGGGGGGGGGGCATGTTGTTTGACCATACTTCACCGCGCCGGGGCACTGTTGCGAATTTCGCGAAGCAACTACTTGAAACTAAAGCGATTTAAACTTTTTTTTTTNACTTGACGAGGTTAAGCCCCCCATCCGACCGAGTTTGGGAGTTCTTTTTAAATCCTTTATATTAATCTTAATTATGGAGCTTTCGTGACTGCAGGAATTATTCTTTGGTTCTTTCGGTTAAGTCACGTCTAAGTCACGTCTTAAGTCACGTTTTAGACGTGACTTAACCGAAAGAACCAAAGAATAATTCCTTTATATTAAGTTTGCTTGCTTGCTTGCGTGCTTGCTTGCTTACGACCGTGCAAATCTTTCGGTCGTTTTTAACCCACTTCCCGTGATCCAATCGAGCTGACATTTTGCACACAGACTCGTTGTGCGAGACAATTAATGTTCGTGAAAAAAAAATTCCTAAATTTTACACTGTTAGGGAAAACAAATTAAATATTTAATTACCAATTGCTTAATGCTGCCAGGCAATCATCTGACCCATAGGTGGCAGCCAAGCCACGCATATAAAGGATTTATAGTGAAAAACTTTGTTTTTACGGGTTAATTTTTTCAGAAGCGAAGCCTGGCTATCGCAAACGATACCGGCTTAATCATCACGTGGACATTTACAGCAGCCCAAAATACTCTGAACGCGTGACGTTGATTCTAAGAGACGGAGGGGGGATTCTGGAATCCGTTTGGATATCTCGCCTGCCCGTTCACTCGCCGCTGATGTTGATGTTGTCACTGTGTTATAACGGGGACCGCGAGGGGCTGTACATTCTCCGCGTGACGTATTTCTGTTTTTCGGATGCTTATTTATTTCGCTACAACGATGAAAATCGGCGACGTTGACGTTAAAGGGAGATTTAAATGTGCTCGCGTGATGAGGGATTAGATGAAAATCGACCACTTTTTAGTTTTTAATTACAATTCTTGGATATATATGTATTTTCTCCCCAGGATTTACCCCCGGATCGTTTACACCGCAAATTATTTAACGCGCCTTGAAGTTAACAAAAAATGACGTCACAAGCCCCCCCCCGCCCATCCGCGTGACATCACTTTTGGCGGGAAGCATGCACTAGTGACGTCATTTCCCGTGACCGCATTTTCTGTGACGTCATTTCCCGTGGCTAACATTTCCTGTGACGTACCCCCCCCCCCCCGTCCCACGCGACGTCGTATCGGGATACATCGGACCGTGTGTAATTTAATGTTTGAGGCCACGTGGCACGCGACATTTTTTTTTTTTCTCCCATTCCAAAAAAATCGGGAACGTGTCCTCCGGCAGCCGTGTTCGCACGTAAACGGTTGTTCGTTTGTTTGTTTTGTTTGTTTTGTTTTGTTTGTTGTTTATTTAAACGAAAGTCGAAAAACTCTCTGTCTGAGTTGTTAGAGGCATCATCCATCGGCTGATAGGTTTTGAAGGTAGAAGGCGGCGGTTTGATCTTCGCCGATAGATTCCGTCAACCCGCTCGGGTTACCGGCACGACGCTGACCCACGATCGTCAACGATCACCGTCGCGATCGTTGACGCGATCACCGTCGCGATCATTGATGCGATCACCATCGCAATCATTGACGCGATCACCGTCGCGATCATTGATGCGATCACCGTCGCGATCATCGACACGTCGCGATCGTTGATGCGATCACCGTCGCGATCGTTGATGCGATCACCGTCGCGATCATCGACACGTCGCGATCGTTGATGCGATCACCGTCGCGATCATCGACACGTCGCGATCGTCGTTGGGATCAACGTCGCAACCGCGATCATCGCCCGTCGAACAGAAGCACAATCATTTGAGCCAAGTAAATTAGTAGCCCTTGCCCAGCAAATGTTTCCTCGCGGCGTTTTTCTCTTTAAATTGACCGCACGACGGTTCTACGACCTCAACATATTCGCAGGTCTCTGTAGTAATTACTCTATTTGTGTGCTGTGAAGAAGGGCCGTTGCCCGAAACGTCGGACACAGTGCAACAGGCGGACGCGGTCGAGTGTCTTTGTGCTGGCGGCAACCCTAAGAGTGGGCCGGTGGGCGGGACTACCTACCCCCCCCACCCCTACCCCCACACCCCCACCCCACACCCCCCACACCCCCACCCACCCCCACCCCCACACCCCCACCCCCACCCCCCCCGTGTCCTGGCTGACTGCTCCTGCCAAGTAGAAGAAGAAGTCCCAGTCGTGGACTCGAGACGCCTTGCAGCCCCCCCCCCCCGCTCTGCAGCCCCCCCCCCGCTCTGCAGCCCCCCCCCCGCTCTGCAGCCCCCCCCCGCTCTGCAGCCCCCCCCCGCTCTGCAGCCCCCCCCCCGCTCTGCAGCCCCCCCCCCCGCTCTGCAGCCCCCCCCCCGCCTGCAGCCCCCCCCCCCGCTCTGCAGCCCCCCCCCCGCTCTGCAGCCCCCCCCGCCTCTGCAGCCCCCCGCTCTGCAGCCCCCCCCCCGCTCTGCAGCCCCCCCCCCGCTCTGCAGCCCCCCCCCCGCTCTGCAGCCCCCCCCCGCTCTGCAGCCCCCCCCCCGCTCTGCAGCCCCCCCCCCCGCTCTGCAGCCCCCCCCCGCTATGCAGCCCCCCCCCCCCGCTATGCAGCCCCCCCGCTCTGCAGCCCCCCCCCCGCTCTGCAGCCCCCCCCCGCTCTGCAGCCCCCCCCGCTCTGCAGCCCCCCCCCGCTCTGCAGCCCCCCCCCGCTCTGCAGCCCCCCCCCCCGCTCTGCAGCCCCCCCCCGCTCTGCAGCCCCCCCCCCGCTCTGCAGCCCCCCCCGCTCTGCAGCCCCCCCCGCTCTGCAGCCCCCCCCCGCTCTGCAGCCCCCCCCCCCGCTCTGCAGCCCCCCCCCGCTCTGCAGCCCCCCCCCGCTCTGCAGCCCCCCCCCCNGCTCTGCAGCCCCCCCCCCCTGCAGCCCCCCGCTCTGCAGCCCCCCCCCGCTCTGCAGCCCCCCCCCGCTCTGCAGCCCCCCCCCCGCTATGCAGCCCCCCCCCCGCTCTGCAGCCCCCCCCCGCTCTGCAGCCCCCCCGCTCTGCAGCCCCCCCCCCGCTCTGCAGCCCCCCCCCCCGCTCTGCAGCCCCCCCCCCCCGCTATGCACCCCCCCCCCCCCCGCTTGCAGCCCCCCCCCCGCTCTGCAGCCCCCCCCCGCTCTGCAGCCCCCCCGCTCTGCAGCCCCCCCCCGCTCTGCAGCCCCCCCCCCCGCTCTGCAGCCCCCCCCGCTCTGCAGCCCCCCCCGCTCTGCAGCCCCCGCTCTGCACCCCGCTCTGCAGCCCCCCCCCCGCTCTGCAGCCCCCCCGCTCTGCAGCCCCCCCCCGCTCTGCAGCCCCCCCCGCCGCTCTGCAGCCCCCCCCCCGCTCTG